>CAUYQU010068985.1:0-13563 GCA_963574635.1 Cheracebus regulus
GAGTACAGATTTTAAGAGCCCTGTCACAAAGCCTGGGGCTTCTCAGAGAACGGGGGATGTTGAACCTTCTGACAAAACTTACTCCATTGTAAAACCCTGCCATGACCTTAAGTTCCCCAGCCTCCCAGCACGACCCCCTCCTGGGGAACTTTCCATCTCAGCAGGTTTCTAACCCTCCTGCCCTCACCATCGTAGCAGTTCCCCAGCACGATCCCCTCCTGGCACCTCTCTTAGCAGTGCCCCAGCACCTCTCCTCCTGCACAGCCCCTCACACTGGATGCATCTGCCAGCTAGCTGGCCATAAAAAATCCCCTTTGCCATGCCATGGGTGCTGTGCACCAATTTTTTATAACCTTCCAGTTATATAAGTCACTTGATGAGAAGGGGATGTGAACAAAGAGTGGGTGACCCCGATTGTCTTCTCCTGTTGGGGGCACCTCGTAGAGATTAAGGACTGCCAGTGGGTGTGGAGCCCCGCTGCGAGTGTGCAGGGGGGACAAGGGTTGGTTACTAGTACGGCCCAGGGGGGTGCTGAGGCCCTGGTTCAGTGGTCCTTGAGTAGGGTGGATGTAATTCCTGATCCTCTGCTGGGGTGGGGAGAATAGCTGGCCCAGAAGGGGCTTTCTTTGGGCTGGCTAACATGACCTGAAGTCTAGCCTGTTTTATGCAGCATTTTAGCCATGGAGGCGGTTGGTGGACTAAACCCATTCATTGGTTAATGTATGGAAACTGGTCAAGGTGTCCAGGAGTTCCTGCGACCATTTTCCATACAACCTGGGTAATTTGAGTCATAGGTCCCAGTGTCAGGCCACCCAATTCCAAAAGATGGCCATTCTAATTTAAGATAAACAGCAGAGTTCTCCAGGGGTTAATTTTACCCCATATTGGCCTGAAAACCCAGCCGTCATGCATTGGATGGGGGTACAAGGCTGGGAGCTAGACAATCTCATTTGGTTTTTCCTTCAGCTTTTGAATTTTCCCCAAGAGAGTTCACTACTTTATGACTGGCTTCACTGGGGATTTGAACCAACAACCTTACAGTTGCAGGCCCTATACCTTAACTACTGTGCAAATAGGTCACTTGCATAACAAAGAGTTAGAAAGCTTTTTTTAAAGTCATATTTTGGATGCAAATACTGCACCCTGGGGCAGTGTGGCCTGCCTGAAAGCCAGGCGAGGCTGGGGGCCCTCAGAGAAATAAAGAAAAAAAAAAACAAAAACGATTTTTGTGTCAGTTTAAAACTGAGCTTGCAGCTGCTGGGCCGGCTGCGAGCTTCCTGCCCCTGCAGCTTTTGGTCCCCGTGACACAGGGACCCTAAAAAGCATTAAATTCCTCTCTCCCTATCTCTCTCTCTTCTCACTGTCTCTCTTTTTTAAATTTCTTTTCTCTTTGTCTCTGTCTCCTCTCTCCTCTCTTTCTCCTCTCTCTTCTCTTTCTCCTCTCCTCTCTTCTCTCTTGTTTTTCTCTCTCTCCCTGTCTGTCTCATCTCTCTCTCTCTTTTCTGTCTCCTCTCTCTTCTCTCCCTCTCTTACTTTCTTGTCCTCTCTCCTCTCTTCTCTGTCTGCTTTCTCTCTCTCTCTTCTCTGTCTACTTTCTCTCTCTCTCTCTTCTCTGTCTACTTTTTCTCTCTCTCTTCTCTGTCTACTCTCTCTTTTTTCTCTGTTTCTTTTGACAGAAGAGACAATTCCTCCTTTTTTACCCTAAATGGGCAAAGAGGGGTGGTAGTTTCTTATTTAAAGTTTGATTCCCTAAAACAGAGGAAAAAAAAACTACACCCAAGTCGTCGGGGGCAGAATTTTCTCTCGGACATGATATAAAGGAAGAATGAGACCTCAATGATAGAATAAGAAGAAGAAAAGGAAATTGAACAGAATTATTTCCTGGGGTGTACACTCAATTAGAGTTCCTTGAAGTCAGTGATCACTTAGCCAATGGAGAATATTATCCACCTCAAGAGCAACAGGTCTAAACCACTGTATAGCAGCCAACAGGAGTCTAACAAAACTGGTGAATTTACAATAAAGACAGAACCACATATAGGATTGACAGACAAAGGATGGGTGCCCCCCAAATGGGAGACCAGTCTGATGCCTGCCTGGCCACATCCCTGGAGGGATGTTTCAGAGCATCTTGACTAAGGTTTACCCGTATAAACCCTGGGCCTGGTCACCTCAGGATTTTTAGTCCTGAGATGAATCACCATTATGCCTTATGACATCCCCGTGGAACCGTGGGTGAAGGCCCACACAAGCCCCGTAGCCTTCCAGCTATGGGACTACATATATACACATTCACCCTCTCACTCACACTGAGGTTATGGAAAACAACCGAAAACTAAATTACCCGAGCCTCCGGAGAGGTAACCTGAGCCTCCAGCGAGGCAATCTGAGCCTCCAGTGACATCTCACGGTAGGCTTGCCTGGTCAGAGTTGCAATGACTGCATCTGGTCCCCCAACTCAGGCCCCCCCTGATGAACCGGTCCCCAAACCTGACTTACCTCTGGAGGTTCCTGGGACCCTGAAGAATTTCGGGTGAATGTCAGCTGGGCAGTCATTTATTCTCCACAGGGCCAGAACTCTGGGGCCCTGGAACATCTCAGGGAACGCCTTCCCCAGAGGTCCCCAAGGTGGGAGCGGCAGCCCGGGTGAGACTCTGAAACAGCTTTTGTCTGGTGATTTTCCTTGATCTTTTAGGCTGCTTCTTTTCTTTTGCTGAAAGACAAATTCTACCAAGGACCTTGTCCTATCTGCCTTGCTGATTTCTTTTTTTCTCCTCTCTCATTTGATTCTTTTCTTCCATAGGCACTTTCAAGGGTTTTGTTTTGGTTTTTGATTTTGTTTAAATTTCCCTTTTCCTCATAAATTCTGATTTCCATTTACTGGAGTCTCTTCCATGGCTACTGCTCATAACTTTCTCCTCAGCAACTGGGCTGCTTGTGCAAACCAGAGATTTACCCTTTCTAATAGAGTCAGCTGCATAGCACCCACTAAAAACTAACCCCCAAACCCAACCAAAGACACTCCCTTCTATTTTAGACTCTTGAAGGTCATACAATTTTGATGTGGCTGATAGGCTAAAGGTCTCCAAATCGGTTTTAAGTGTCTCTCAACAATCTAACCCAAGTGCACTAATAAGATCAACACATATTTATTGAGTTCTTAGGCGATGTTCTGGTCAGTGAGAAAACTTTAATAAACAATTAGACAACAATCTCTGCCTTTATGAAACAGATTTTAATGGGAGACACAGAAAATGAGTTTGAAAAAAGAAAAATATGTACAATATGTGATGGATAAATTTTGTGTCACTATGATTACACTATGGTGCCCAGTTATTAGGTCAAAACTAGTTAAGATTTTTTTCTGTGAAGGTATTTTATAGATGTGATTAACATCTACAATCAGTTGAATTTAAGAAAATTACATGGGTTTCATCCAATCAGTTGATTACTGTGTAATCAACTGAAATCATGACTGAATATATAGACTGCTGGCCTGCCCTTTAAATTTCAGACTCAAGATTACAAAAGCAATTCCTGTCTGAATTTTCAGCATGCCAGGCTGCTCTGTGGATTTTTGACTTGCCATCTCCCACAATCACCTGAGAAAATTTCTTAAAATAAATCTCTTAATGGATATTGAGGAGATGTTAAAACATATATTTCTTTCTTTCTCTGTCATCTATCATCTATCTATTCCTTAATATATCATCTATCTGTTTCTTAATCTTATTGGTTATAACTTCCATTGAGAGTTTCTCTAAGGAACACTGATATTCTTTGGTAGTTAGTGATAAATGCACAGTAGAAAAATACCTGAAAGGATCTTGCAGTCTATGCATATGTGTGTGGGGCAGTGAATTATTTTTAGGTATGGTGTTTAGTAAAGGCATCACTAAGAAGGGGACTTCAGAGGAAAGATGAGGAAAGGGAAGCAGTCTTGAGACTATGTGTGAGGAACAGCCTTTCAGACAAAGTAAACAGCACTTGCAAAGGGCTCTCAGCTGAGTAGTGGAGCCTACGGCAGTGAGTGGAGTGAAAGAGAGAAGAAAAGTAGGAAATGAAGTCAGACAAGTTATAGAGGCCAGATCAAATCTTGAAGAACACGTGGTCAAAACTCTGGTTGTTAACTTAAAGAGATAGAACACTGACAGCAGGGAAGTTTTAAAAAGAGGTCTGGCATGACTTTTTCCATTGAGAGTAGACAAAGGAGGGTAAAGGGAGGAGTAGGGAGAACAGTTAGGAGGCTACTGTGTTAACCTAGGTGAGGGATGCCAGTGACTTAGAACAGACTGGTGGCTATGAAGTGATAAGAAGTCATCTGATTCTGGAAATACATTGAAAGTGGAGTCAGGGCAATAGACTTGTGATGAGAGGTGGATTAGAACAAAAATAGAAGTCCAGGATGACAGCCACCATTTTTAGCATGAACAATTTGTTTTGTTTTGTTTTGTTTTATTTATTTTATTATGTTTTTTTGAGATGGAGTCTCGCTCTGTAGCCAGGCTGGAGTATAGTGGCGTGATCTCGGCTCACTGCAACCTCTGCCTCCTGGGTTCAAGCAAGTCTCCTGCCTCAGCCTCCTGAGTACCTGAGACTACAGGTGTGTACCACCATGTCTGGCTAATTTTTGTATTTTTAGTAGAGATGGAGTTTCACCATATTGGCCAGGATAGTCTCGATCTCTGGACCTCGTGATCTGCCTGCCTTGGCCTCCCCAAGGGCTGGGATTACAGGCTGAGCCACTGCGCCCAACCAGCATAAGCAATTGAAACAAAAGAATAGCCATTAGTTAAGATGAAAGAGGTGCAGAAGGGGGTGGTGAGTGGGGAACTGATGGTTTTACTTTGCTTAAAAAAAAAGCAATTACAAATCTTTTAACATTTAGCCCTATTATAGGGATATTAACCTATTTGATCCTTACAAAAACTATGATGTACCAAGTACCAGCTCAACTGGGGAAACCCCACCCAGGTGGCGCTGAGGGCAATGAGAGGCATATGCTCAGATAGAACAGCAAAGTGTGTCTATCCAGGGGGCCAACAGCCTATTGAACTGAAAGTCTCAGGGGCTGATAGCATGCCAGGCTGAAGGCCCCAAGCAGATTCTCATCCACATAGTTATTATCTCTTAACAGATGATTGTTATTATTAATAAGCAGGTGTTCTCTATTTACTCATAACTCAAAAATATTCCAAGTAGGTAGCTGTTACCTGCTTACCATGAATTGCAAACTAAAAGGTATTCTCCACAAGGGAGCCACGGGGACAGGGTAAACAATGTTTCTCAACAATGAGGCTAATAATATTGTCCCAATTTCACAGAATAGAAAAGAGAGATTGTAATATTTTATGTGTATATTGTATTCTTCTCAAATTACAAGCAAAATTATTGAGTGTATTCGATTAACAACCACTCAGTGTGCACTGATTGTCTTGGTCGTGATGCTCAGCAGGGAAGGCAATGTCTAGAAGAAACATCTAGAAACTTCCTATCTGTAGTCAGTTTTGCTGTTGTTGTTGTTGTATGTCTCAACTGGAGGACTGCCTTTCATTTTAGGTTTCAGTGTTCACACACTCACAAGTACTAAGACAAATATTTCTCCAAATTTTATCCACGGATTGTTTAGCCCTATCTAGATTTTCTGATTATGTATACATATTTCCAGACAAATACCCAGTAGAAGCACCTCTGTATCTCCACTGCTTTTAATGTTTCATTTTCTCTTACTTTTGCTGTGGCAAGGAATGGCACCAAAACATAGAAAATGACAACAAACACTGATGACTTGCATGTGTTACTTGAGGGCTGTGAGTAAGTTGAGCTAATTGGGTTGTGTCTGATAGGCTAAGTTCAATTAAGCTCTATATCTACTTATTCTTGAATGCAAAGTCAGAGGTAAATAGGGGAAATATAACTATACCTGAGACCCCTGCAAGATTGAAAGATATGTTGATAATACCCAAGGCATGTGGGATGGGATTTAAATCCAAATTCCATTTAATCTCAAATGATAGGATGACCTGAGTTCATATCTGGGTTAAATATTCCCTAATAAAAAAACAAACATCAAACAAGCAAAAATGCTCCGAATCCTAATAATAGTAGAGGGTATGAGCAGCACAACTGTGGAGGAAAATCTGGAGGATAAGAAATTTCTAATTTAAGATTAATACAATATTGTAAATCAAGAATTGTCTTTACTTTCTATTTCTTCTCAATTCAGATTTATACTAGTCTAATAAACTAGTTTGGGGCTATATGACCTTTCACATACTATTTACCAGATGTATATTGTTGCTGCAGTTTTTCTTTTGCCACAGACAGTGAAGTCATTGAATACCTAGAGTGAGTTACTGAACTTTATATATATGTATTTTGGGAGTCTGAACTCAGTAAAGTGTGTAGGAGTTAGTTGAGCCAAATAACTTACACCTAGGACTTCTGATAGGCATTCCTAGCATCTTTCAACTATTATTTCCTTTTACCACATACTTAGTTACTGTTGATATATTAGAAAATATTTTTTTGATCTCTTAAATTAATCCAAAATGTAAAGTTAACAAAAAAAATACCCTTAAGTTGTTAAAATACACTGTCTAGTTAATGTTGAAGAACAAGCTGAATACAACATCCAAAGTGTCACTACTCCATGTCCTCTCTTTTACCTTAGGCAAATCTTTCCTTGTGATGCATCCAGAAACCCATAATTAACCTCCAGATTCATGTAATCAGGGTTCTCTTCTATTTAAACACATCAGGCCATATCAAGGATGTAAATTGTCCTCTAATACTTCAGCTAATTATGGATCAAAATATCATAATTTCCTAGAACTGGACTACTTTATAAAGGTTTTGTAAAGGAGAGCTTACTTTTGCTAGGAAAAGCCAAGAAAAGAGCAAACAACAACTAAACATGAGCTCCTTTCCACACAGACCAAGAGCTTAGGGTGGTGGAAAGTAAGAGCAACTGTGGAAAATTATTTGCCTTTCTGTTTATAATCTGTTCTCTAAAAGAAGTCAATATTTGCCAAAGGTAGGCTATATCAAAGAAGTTAAGGGTCTAATTATCCATTAAACTTTTTGGAACTCAGCTTGTGATTTTTAAATGAAACATATTTTAAAGTTTCTTTGTAATCCTTAAAGAATTACATTTCTGGGGCTTGATGTTTCTCCAAACCATGAGGGTAACAGGATCATTAAATGTTCATGTGAAAATACTGATTAACCTCTTTGTATATTATTAAGTTTTGTTTTATTTTGTTTTAGCACTTAAATATCAATTCGGAATAGGTGTTATTTTGAACTAAATAGCTGATTTGCAGAGGCCTTTGTAACCTAAATTCTTTGAGAAATTGTACTGTCTGCTAGCTCTATACTCGATGACAATATTCCCTGTGTCATTATGGCAAGTTAGAGCTATTATCACAATATAGAAGGTTTGCTTTCAGCTATCACAAGATTTGAAATTTACATGTGTATTATACTTAGTTTAAATATAACCCACCCAGTAATAATTTCTTTTATTGGGGAAAAATAAATAAATGAATATCCTATGACACAGAACCCTAAATTACTTTTGGCATATTTCCTCAGGTGTATTTAAATAAATATATAAAATGTTGGTGACAGAATCATGTTAATGTTAGCAGGAGGCATTTAATGCAGCAGAAAGAAATAGGCAATTAATTTTGGTTGTAGCAATAGTTTAAGACTCTTAATGTTAGTACCTCTGAACTGTAAGATCTTTGCAAAAAGGAGGATGTTAATATTCTTCTCTAAGTATTACATATGCATATGCTTAGATAATTTTAACTTTTAACATTATCACTTGCACATTTCTACAAATAAATTATAATAATTGGATGACCTCTATTCTACTAGAGTTTTAGGCTGTATAAATACATGCACACACACACGAGCACAAGCACACACACACAATGCTATGTTCTAGCACGTTACTTAGATCCTCAAGATAGTATTAGTGTTGACCTTATTATTTTGAATATATTCTACACATTAACAATGTAACCCCCAAATATGTATAACTCTTACACATCAATCAAAAGTATCCAAATGCCCTTCAGGAGGTCAACAGGTAAGTTAACTGTGGTATATTCAGACAATAAAATATACAGCACTAAAAACAAATGAGATATTAAGTCCTCAAAAGCACAGACGAAGCTTAAATGCATATTACTAAGTGAAAGAAGATAATCTGAAAATGCTTTATATGTTATGATTTCAACTATATAACATTCTGGAAAAGGCAAAACTATGGAGACAGTAGAAAGATCAGTGGTTTCCAGGGATTAGATTGGAATAGAAATGAATAGGCAGAGCACCAAGGACTTTTAGGTCAGCGAAGGTAGAGACTGTAATGGTAGATGCACATTATTATACATTTTTCCAAACCCATATAATATAACACCAAGAGTGTACCCTAATGTAAATTATGGAGTTTTCATGACCATTATGTGTCAAAGTGAGTTTATCAATTATAGCTAATGTACCACTCTGGTGGTGCATATGTGTGGGAGGTGGGGTTAGGAGATATGTAGGGAATCTCTGTATCTTTCCCTCAATTTTGCTGTAACCTAAAACTCCTCTAAAAAATAAAGTCTTTTTAAAATAGTAGTACATTTAACATGAGGAAATAGATGAATTCACAGAGAAAGGCTTAAGTTTCACTTCAACATCTTGGAATAAATGAAAGATGTTTCTTTTTATTTTATTTTAATTAATTTTTATTGTACTTTAATCTCTGGGGTACATGTGCTCATCCTGCAAGATTGTTGCATAGTTACACATATGCCATGGTGATTTGGGGTCTCCGTACCTCTGTTACCTACATCAGGCATTTCTCCTGGTATTATCCCTCCAGGAGAGGAATAACAGCCCCCCACTGTCCTTCCCCTCCCTTGTCCCCCACCTCCTAAGCTATGCCAGTGTGAGATGTTCCCCTCCCTGTGTCCATGCATTCTCATTGTTCATCACCTGCCTATGAGTGAAAACATGTGGTGTTTGGTTTTCTGTTCTTGTGTCAGTTTGCTGAGAATGATGGTTTCCAGATTCATCCATATCCCTCCAAAGGGCACTAACTCTTCGTTTTTTTATGGCTGCATAGTATTCTGTGGTGTATATGTGCCACATTTTCTTTGTCCAGTCTATCATTGATGGGCATTTGGGATGTTTCCAGGTCTTTGTTATTACAAACAGCACCACGATGAACATACATATGCATGTATCTTTATAATAGAACAATTTATAATCCTTTGGGTATATACCTAGTAATGGGATTGCTGGGT
The DNA here is from genome assembly GCA_963574635.1 of Cheracebus regulus. Classification (NCBI taxonomy): domain Eukaryota; kingdom Metazoa; phylum Chordata; class Mammalia; order Primates; family Pitheciidae; genus Cheracebus; species Cheracebus regulus. The sequence goes on from CAUYQU010068985.1 coordinate 9,309, forward strand.
CAATTGGAATTTATATTTCTAGATTCTTGTGTTTCTTAAACATAATTTTAGAATATATGCATTATCTATGGGAACCTAATTAGCATCACACTGGCTAAAAGAGTTTAACTTCTGTAATGTGTATGGAAATACAAAGACTTTTCTATAAATTATTTTCTTATGCTGGGAGGAAATTTATAATTCTAAGGTAGAGGCAAACATATACTATATATAAAATATAATATATATTATATCACATATAATACATTATATTAAACATTAATATATGAATCATATATTGATTTAATATATAACTATAATATATTACATATTACATATTTTATAAATATAACATATATTTTATATTTAATAATATTACCTAAATACATCTTCTGATTCAGTGTCTTCCTTCTTCAAAATTGCCTGCTGCCTTTAAACCATGACATCTAGGGCGTCTCCAGCCCAACATCACTTGAGTCTCTCATATCCTTTCTTCTAGTCTAGTGCTTCACCGTTGTATGGCCCTTGATGCTTGCCCTCATTAGATTATTTTTCACCTAAGTGTACTGTGGCCAGTGCCTCCATTTACACTGATCACATGTGGCTCCATTCACTCCACTGACATTAAATTACTATGGATGTTTTAATACACAGTGCAGCCCACTGATCAGCCACTGTCACTAACAGTCTTGATTCTTTTATCACAACTAGTGGTGCAGCTTTTGTCCAGTTGTCTCTGTTGAGTTAGCTACTGCTGTTATTGTTGGGTTTTTGTTTTTGATTCGGCTACCACCATTCTTGTACTTAACTTCTGATGGTGAACTTTCTGCCACTTTTTATTACAATTGTTCAGGTCAGTCAATTCAATCGATATTGCTTAAGCATCTAGACTAACACCCAGGATTAGTGCTGTCTATGAGGGAAACAAACAATTATTAATGTCCTAGCCCTCAGGACATTAATAATCCAAAGGTAGAGGCAAAGAGATACCATATCAAAGTGAGGATTTTACTTACTAGTGTTCATGATTTTACAATTGTTTCTGCTCTTGCCTTCTGGTACTCAAAGTCACTGCTCCATATCTTAAAAAGGTTGCTATGGACAATATAAGAATTAGGAACACGTTATTAATGGAAAGTAGGTCCTTACTTGGGGTTCTTCAAAAAACCATCACTGCCTCATATTAAGATGCTTCTATCTTTATATTCTATCTTTATGCTTTACCGTGTTTTCCATACAGTTATTTATAATTTCTCTCCTTTCTTTCTCATTTTCTGGCACGCTTGCACTTATGAGCCTATAAATAGTATAGCAAACTTTTAAGTATTTTTGTTTGTTTATTTTTCTTTTTTACCTCTGGCAGGTACATAACAACTTTTAAGCTTTTGTACATACTGTTTTAAAAGAATCCGAAAAATGTTTTCTCTGTGTTATCACCATGTAATAAATTTAATAAAATTCACCTAGCTTTATAAAAATATTAAAATCCATTACAGAAAATATAATTTTGTGTTAAATAATATAGAAATTCAATATAGAACTTATAGTATACAACTGTTATATTCCTTTTTATGTCTAGATTGAAGACCAATCCATAGAAGGAATTTTATTTTAAAATTATAAAATAAGATTTAAAAAGCCTGGTGGAAATTTATGGAATATAAATTTCTTATTATGCCTCTGCCTCCTTCCTACTGCAAAGTTTTTGCTTTAGCTTATCTTTGATATCAAATATTAAATAACCTTTGAATCTTTTATAACAGAAAATATGCTTTTGCATAAGCTTAAGAGGTGACTTAAATATAAAAAAACAATCTGTGGAAATGAAAGTTGAAAGCAGAAGAAAACAATGTGAAAGTGGCCACTGTAGTATATAGTGAAGGCCACAAAGGGCACCTGTTTTTGTTTGATTGTTTAGGGTTTTTTTTAATTATTATTATTCACAAGAACTTTCTGTAACTTCACCCTGGGCGTTAAAGAAGTCTTGAATGCCTCCCAGTACCTCTGGAGATAGTGTTTCTTGGGTGGTAAGGAAAGCTGGTGGTAGGAGAAACAAGGTGCTCAGCTAGTCAGCACTGACTCAAAGCTTCTGCCTCCTTCTGTTCAGTTAGGCTATGAAGTGATTATTTCAGCTCCCCCTGCTGTGCTCTCAAATATTAGTACATTATAGATTGACACATGGAGATTAATTTGTTTACCAAGGTGCCTTTCTGAGTTAAAAAAAAAAAAGAGAGAAAATAGTAAACATGAATGAGAGTATTTGCAGAGGTAGCAAATTTACCTCAAATTTTGGGAAAAACATAAGAACTGGAAATTCAGTAGTAAACATTTTATTCCTTAACATTTCTCCAGCCTTCTCCATTCATGTGTATGTCTCCACCATGCCGCTGGCCTGCTTGTCTTCCTACAAACAAATACAAACTGTAAATGGATAAAATGTCCTTTCAGGACAATCCAGCTCCCTCTTTTTGCTCTGTCTTTTTTCTAGATCATCCAATGGCCTATTTTTTTAATGTATAAATAATTCTTAAAGATAATATGTGGATGATGAGGAATTTGATAAGGAATTTTAGTCCAGCTCCAAATGCATACATTTAAAAAATCCTACCACACAGTTTAAAATAATGCACATTCTTGCAAGCCTTCAAATATTACTAATGATGCCTAGATAAATAATTTTAATACGGTGATTTATTAAAAGGAATTTTGCATAAACTATCTTTTTTATAAATAGAATCCCACAAAATAGCTTACAATGTGAATTAACTATTTATTTCACCCATGAGGAATTTAAGTTTACAGAAAAATTATTTCCCTAAGAAATTGTAGATATTTAGAAATTTTCTGAGGTTTTTATTTATTTACATTTCAAAGGCTATGCATTTCAGTTTTTAAATAGTCAGTTGATTATATTCTGCTCAATTCTGATATTTTTTTTATTTTCATGACTTTCTGTGACCTTGGTTTGCAAGAAATCATATCAGAATAATTCATAGGGAAAATAAACATACAAATTTACTTTTTATTGGATTAGAGATGCTTAGTAACCAGAAGAGCAAGCAACAACAACAAAAAAAGTTAAGTGTCTCACTGTTAGGCATTTTAGAATAGTCTTTTGCAAATTATTTCAAATAATGTTACTTTAGTAGGAGTGGTAAATCCAAAGAATAGGTAAATCACTTTTAAAAAAAATATTTCTTCATAGAAACAGATATTTTAGGTGATTATTCAGAAACCAGTGTTGACATGTAGTACCATTAGAAGGATAGTACAGATGACATTTTTCATTTGTTTTGCTTATTGTTAAGGCTGCTAGAAGGGTTGCTGGTATATAACAGTAAGAGAAATTGAACATCTCTTCTGACAGTAGTGGTACATACTATGTATTTGCTTAGTTGTTAGAATAATTGTTTTAGTTTCCTTTTAGTGTAACATCATGGCAGGAACAAAGAAAAAAATGGTGTCATAACTAGGAAAGATCAACACCAGTTGGTACCATTCACTAAATATTACATCCCATGAGAAATGTTTTGAGTGAGTTATTTCTAAAATAGCATATATGTGTGTGTGTGTGTGTGTGTGTGTGTGTGTGTGTGTGTGTGTGTACATATAGAAAATGGGTATAGTTTTTCATTGGTAAAACAGACTTAGTGGGTTTATTTCAAACCATGAGTTACAATCGGCAATGTCAACTATCAAACAGATAACTAACTTCAAAGTCTGAGTTCTCAAGTAGAGTATATTAGAATGATTTTTAACATGGGTGAAAAATAGACACTTGTCTCCACAATGTTCAGTAAAAACTTCCAGTGTCCAGGCAACTGATAAAATAATTACTGTCAAAATATACGTGAACAAAATGAACAACATCTAGCATAGTGTTTATAGAAGTTGCTGGCACAGAGTGTGATGTGGCAAGGAAAATGGCTTCAGCCAGGCTAAAATGTAAGGGCTTCTCAGGCTCACAGGCTACATGCAGGCTCGTAGGTTACGTGATAAGGCACTACAATTAATCAGGCCAACACCAGGTGCAGACACCAGCCTCATTTCAATGTAATTCAAGAACTCGCCGCTCAGGGTCACACGAACCCTGAGAAGAAACCCTCATTGTCTTAACTACTGGCCTTGGCTTCTGAAAAACTGCTTGCTTACTGATATTGGGAGTTTTCACTGTCTCTAACCGCTGACCTTGGCTTCTGTACAAACTGCCTGCTTGCAAAGATCCCCAGCACCCCCCTGAAAAATCCCCCAGCCCCCAAAAGAAGTGTTATACAGC
>CAUYQU010068987.1:0-65473 GCA_963574635.1 Cheracebus regulus
TCTTCAATCATCCTAATAATACTAGAAGATGCAAAATATAAACCAGACTTATTTTTATACTAGTTAGCTTTGATATACACATAGTGTTAGAATCCTAGGAAAGATATTTTAATGTACCATATAAATATTTTATAAAGTGTATATTTAAAACTTGATTTACTGTTTCTATACCATTCTGATATGTTCTTCTGCAAATAAAATAAAATAAAATAAATTTAAAAAAAAAAGTAAAACTAAACTTAAAAAACAAAAAAACAGGCGGGGGGCGGTGGCTCACACCTGTAATCCAAGCACTTTGGGAGGCCGAGGCGGGTGGATCACAAGGTCAGGAGTTCAAGACCAGCCTGACCAAGATGGTGAAACCCCGTCTCTACTAAAAATTACAAAAAAAATTAGCCACGTGAAGTGGCACGCACCTGTAATCCCAGCTACTCAGGAGGCTGAGGCAGGAGAATTTCTTGAACCCAGGACGTGGAGGTTACAGTGAGCTAAAATCATGCCACTGCACTCCAGTCTGGGTGACAGAGTGAGACTCTGTCTTAAAAAACAAAAAACAAATACACAAAAAAAACAGAATGTTCTCAGCACTGTGTTTCTGAATATGTTTTCCTCTCTACCTGGAAGGCGCTTTTTGTCTTGGAAAACATCAAGATTCAGCTCGGATGTTATTCAGAGCAGTCATCCCTGAGCCTACAGACAGAGTGAGCAGTTCGGCCATCTCATCTACTACAGCACTTTGCTCACACCTGTCTTATGACACAGTGAATTATCATTCATCTATTTCTCAAGAGACTGAATTACTCAGGCATCCTGACCTATTGCCTCAGAATCACCAGCACCAGCATGATGCCTAGTATATCTGAGGAGTTCAATGGATTTTTTTTTAATTTTTAGAGACGGGGTCTCACTATGTTGCCCAACCTGAACTTGAACTCCTGGGCTCAAGTGATCCTCCTGCCTTAGCCTATTAAGTAGTCAGGACCACAGGTGTGTGCCACCACGCCCTAATAGATTTCTAAACATAAATGTCCAAAGCTAAATTTATCTTCTCTCCTCAAATATTTTTTCCTTGGGCTTCCAATCTTACTGAATGGCATCCCCTAGAGGCCCAAAGAGGAAATCTCAAAGTCCCCTTTCACGCCTCTCTTTTCCTCACCTCTACATCCCATTGGCCAATAATCCTACTTCCCGGACATTTTCCATAATCAACCTGCGTCTTACACTCACACCCTAATTCCTCCCCCTTACACTCACACCATTTACATGCACACCATTTACACTCACACCATTTACACACACACCATTTACAGTCACACCATTTACACTCACACCATTTATACTCACAGCACCACCCTAGTTCATTCACTCCTTTGTGTAGCAAACATTTGCCACTCAACACCAGCACTGTGCTGCATCCCAGCTCTATGAAAACAAAATAAGAATACCCAATGTCAACTCATTCACAGTCAATTCAAGAAAACAGACAAAAAATATAAACAATGAGCCATAAATCATGAAGATAAGCACATACTTTTTTTTTTTTTTAATAGAGACGGGGTTTCATCATGTTGGCCAGGCTGATCTCGAACTCCTGACCTCAAGTGATCCACCTGCCTTGGCCTCCCAAAGTACTGGGATTACAGGCGTGAGACACCACACCCGGCTGCACATACTTTTAATTAGAAAAGCATGCTTTCAAATGTGATATATATATATCATAGAATACTATGCAGACATAAAAAAGAATAAAATCATGTCCTTTGCAGCAACATGGTTGGAGCCGGAGGTCATTATCCTAAGTGAATTAATGCAGGAACAGAAAACTAAATAGCACATGTTCTCAACTATAAGTGGGAGTGAAACTCTGAGTACATGTGGGCACAAAGAAAAGAACATAGATACCAGACCCTACTTGAGGATGGATGGCAGGAGGAGGGCGAGGACTGAAAAACCACCTATCAGGTACTAAGCTCATTACCTGGGTAACAAAATAATCTGTACACCCAACTCCCACCACACGTAATTTACCCATGTAACAAATCTGCACACATGCCCTTGAACCTAAAATAAAAATTGGAGCCCAGGCACAGTGGCTCATGACTGCAATCCCAGCACTTTGGGAGGCCTAGGTGAGTGAGTCACTTGAGCCCAGGAGTTCAAGACCAAGCTGGGCAACCCGGCAAAACCCCAACTCCACAAAAAATAAAAAATTAGCTACGCGTGTTGGCTCACACCTATAGCCTCAGCTACTCAGGAGGCTGAAGTGGGAGGATTGATTGAGCCTGGGAGTTGAAGGCTATGGTGAGCCATGATTGTGCCACTGCACTCCAGCCTGGGCAGCAGAGCAAGACCCTGTCTCAAAAAAATAAAATAAAAAAGAAAGAAAAATGTGCTATCAAAATACAGGTGAGGATAAGGTCAGGAGTTCGAGACCAGCCTAAACAACATGGAGAAACCTCATCTCTGCTAAAGATACAAAATTAGCCATACGTGGTGGCACATGCCTGTAATTCCAGCTACTCAGGAGGAGGAAGCAGGAGAATCCATTGAACCTGGGAGGCGGAGGTTGCAGTGAGCCAAGATGGCACGATTGCACTCCAGCCTGGGCAACAAGAGCGAAACTTCATCTCAAAAGAAAGAAAGAAAGAAAAGGTTTGGAACGTCTTATCTTCCTTTGAGGGGCAGGGGAAGGCCAAAGAACTGCTGGAGAGAAGTGAAGTGCACAGTGAAGGGAGGCTGGCTCTTCCGGGGAAGAAGGGCCTTGTCACGCTCCACACTTTCGTCACAGTGGGGCCCAACCCACCCTCCAGGCTCTTGGCCACCTGCCTGCAGCCCGGCTTCACCTCCTCCCTGTCTGTCGACCAGTCCTTCTCTCTCAGGACGGTGGTCCCCTCAGCTGAGGTCCACCAGCCGACCAGAATCCACGGAGGAGAAGACACTCACCCAGCCTGTCAGGCCAGCCTCTCACCGCGACCCCTCACAAGCCCAAAAGGCCTCCAGGCAGGCTCTTCCCTCGCCCAGAACATCTGCCCCACAGGTGAACTCCACTGTCACACCCCTCAGACGCCTTCCCAGCCCTGACAGCCCTGGCCACCTCCACCCCTCCCCATGCAGGTGCTGTGGCATTTGTTTTAATTTGGAAGAAAGAGAAGGGAAGAGGGAGGAGATGTAGGAGAAAAAGGAGGGTGAGAACTAAGAGAGAGCAAGGAACAGGCGACAGGAACAGAAGAGTTCAGCTTCCTGTGGCTCAGCCTTTTTGTTTTTTGAGAGGGAGTCTTGTTCTGTCACCCAGGCTGGAGTGCAGTGGCATGATCTCAGCTCACTGCAACCTTTGCCTCCGGGGTTCAAGCGATTCTCCTTCCTCAGCCTCCTGAGTAGCTGGGATTACAGGCGTGCACCACCACGTCCGGCTCATTTTTGTGTTTTAGTAGAGACGGGGTTTCACTAAGTAGGTCAAATTGGTTTCGAACTCCTGACCTCAAATGATCCGCCCACCTCAGCCACCCAAAGTGCGGGGATTACAGGCGTGGCTCAGCCTTTGTATCCATGCCCTTCCTGTTACCTGGTGGGAAGATGGGACAGATACGAGTGTTCCCTTCCTGCCAGGGAGGAAACTGAGGCTCGGAAAGTAAAGGCTGCGTGGCTAGTAAACGGCGGAGACGATTGGCGGTGACGAAAACAACTTGTCGTTTTGAGCTGTGTTCAGGACACAGGCAGCATCTTGGCGCAGACGCGGAGAAATCAAAACGCGGCTGGGTCAGGTGACTGCTCCTCGGTCACCAAGGAGCGGCTCTGAGGAAACGACAAGTTTCTTTTGTAACTTGCATTCGGGGTAGCAGAAACATGCGCGTTTCCAAAACAGAAACACTGGGGGTTTCCCCTGGGGGGCGCGGGGAGAGCCGCTGGGGGCCGCAGTGGGGGGCAGCTCCCCTAGGGACCCTCGGGTCGCAGCCCACAGCTCACTTTCTGAGGAGACGGAGAGGGGTAAGCGTGGCCAGGACAGCTGTTTTCACACCAAACCGTGGAAAGAACGCGCCTGCTTCAGGGGCTTTTCCCCCTGAGACTTTAACATCAACTTGGTTCCTTTTCAAAGCTTCTAAATACGAAAGAAACAATGGCAGAGGGAGGCGCGCTGCTCTTGGGGCCCTGGGGCCAGCCTCCCGGGACGCGATGGTCTCTGAGCTGCAGCCCTGCCAGCCGCGTCCCGTTCCTTCCTTCCTATTTTTAAGACCGGAAAGCCTGAACGACTTCATTTCCGTTTTCTTCCTCCATCCGGACTGGAAGTCACACGCAGCCGGATGATTAGCGGCAACGCTTAGAAAATCTTCCAGGTGGCCCCGCGAGGCCTTGGGAGGTCACAGGAGCAGCTTCCTGTGGTCAGAGCGGGCTCCTGGGGGTGGGTTCGGGGTGGCCTGGAAGTGGGGGCGACGTGGCTGGAACAGATCAGATCTGTCCTTTCTAGAATCAGCCAATCCAGGGGAGGGGCCCAGATTCTAGTCTGCAGCCTCTGACTGGAAGAGCTCTGAAGAAAAGAGGAAAAGAGAAACAAAGAGGAAAGACGCCGGCGGGGGCCCGGGGGGACGTGGCGGCTCCCACGGGCGCTTCCTCGTTTATTATCACATCTGTGGGAACCCCAGTGTCCTGGAAGCCACCTCATGACTCCTAGTGCAGAGGAGGAAACTGAGGCAAACAGAGGCTTTGGTGACATACCCAGGCCCCCACTGTAAATAGGGGACACCAGACTCCCAAAGGTGGCGATTTGCCGAGGCCAGAGGGCGCTGCTGAGGTGCCACCCGAAGGCCATCGGCCACCATGAGGTGCTATGGAGCACAGACGCCCACCCCTGCCCCAAGACCAGCTCGCTCAACACCTCGCCCCCGCCCCGGGTCACCTCTGCCAGTTCCACAGAAATCCACAAAATTCTGGCCTCCAGAACTCGGCCACCAGGTGAGGAGGAAGCTGTCCTGCCCTGAGCTTCTGCACAGAGGTCAAGCAGTTTCTGGTTCAGTTCAGAGCTAGAGGCCCTCAGTGGAGCCGTCAGTTCAGTTGGATTTTGAGGAAGTCACAGAGACCCAAAGACTGCAGTTCATGGGGCGAGTGTTTCTTGTGGCCTTCTTTTTTCTTTTTAAGGGAACGTGTATTTTTAAAATTTTTTCCTTAAATTGTGGTGAATTATGCGCAACATGAAAGGTACCATTGTAGGTCAGCAGCACGGAGCACATTCATACTGCTGTGCAGCCAACACCGCCATTCAGCTCCGGATCACTTTTCAGCCTGCAGAACTGAAACTGCTCATTAAACAGTAACTTCCCATTGCCCGTCCCCAGCCCCCAACACCCACCACAGTACTTTCTGTCTCAATAAATAAATGATTCTACGCAGCTCTTAGGATTGGAACCATACAGTATTTGTCCTTTTGTGACAGCTTATTTTGCTCTACCTTGTATCTTCATTTTGTTGTTGTTGTTTTCTGAGATGGAGTTTCACTCTTGTTGCCCAGGCTGGAGTGCAATGGTGCGATCTTGGCTCACCACAACTTCTGCTTCCCGGGTTCAAGCAATTCTCCTGCCTCAGCCTCCTGAGCAGCTTGGATTACAAGTATGCACCACCATGTCCCGCTAGTTTTTTGTATTTTTAGTAGAGATGGGGTTTCTCCATGTTGGTCAGGCTGGTCTTGAACTCCCAACCTCAGGTGATCCACCCACCTCGGCCTCACAAAGTGCTGGGATTACAGGCGTGAGCCACTGGTGCCTGGCCTACACTGTATCTTCCATACAAACTCCCAGGCTCAAGCAATCCTCCCACTTCAACCTCCTGAGTAGCTGGAACTATGGGCACACACCACCATGCCTGGCTGATTTTTTAAATTTTTTGTAGAGATAGGGGTCTCACAAAGTTGCCCAGGCTGGTCTCACACTCCTGGCCTCAAGGTGCTGGTCTCAAACTCCTGGCCCCTTAAAGTGCTGAGATTACAGTCATGAGCCTCCCCTCCCAGCCAATTTCTCTCATTTGTGAGGCTAAATAACATTCCTTGGTATATATATATACCAGGTCATGTTTATCCGTTCACCCATGGACACTTGGGTTGTCTCTGCCTCTGGGTCTCTGTGAACTATGTTGCTGTGAACATAAGTGTGCCAGCCTGGCCTTTTGCTTTCTCAAACTCGTCCCCTGCTCTTCCGTACTGCGATGGTATCTCTAAGGTGGACACACAAGCATTTAAGCCCTGACCCACATCCTGGAGCAACACTACGGTAGTCCACACCCCAGCCTGTTCATGCGTCAGGAATGGGCACCCCATGGTGGGCATCACCTGGCTTTGGACAGAAGCTTATAATCTTGGGAGCCATAGCTGAGGTTTCTTATGCTGCAGGGAATTGATCTTCACTACAGTCAGAGTAAGACTTAGTTCAGTTTCCTCATTAGCCTTCATGAAGCCCACAGAGGTATCCTCTATAAGAGATGCTGTCAAAAGTTTCTGACTGCAGTCAGCCAGGAAACTAGGCTTCCCACAGATGGTAACCAGTCTAGAAGATGCTCTCATGAGCATGATGGCGGGGCTCAAGTGTGCCAGGGACTGCTACTTTTTCTGATTTCCTAACATGTAAATAGCTTCAAAGGCAAAGCAGGAGCTTTTACAGAAACCGAAGAGCTTCTTCTGTTTAATCTTTCCCCCCCAAAAAAAACCATCTGGAAATTAATCCCAATTTTGCCAAAATGAGCAATGATTTCACCTCAAGGAAATTAAAGAGGGTTATCTTATTTTTTTATTTAGCACTTAAAATAATTTAGAGTGTGAGAAATCAGACTGCTCAGGTCACATTCCCTGAGGACTGCTCTCTACCGGCCCTCCTCCCACCCCTGCCCCAGGATTCCAGTCTCTGTCCTCCACCTCTGGACTCAAGTCTGCGTGGTATGGGCCACACTGACTGATGGCCAGGGAACATGCACTCACCAGCAGGGTGTGTCCCTCCGGTCTTCACAGTCACCAGCAGCCTTCATACCAATGTTCTCCTGCCAGTGAGGCCAGGCCCCCAGGTACCACTGGAGTCAGAGGAGGGTGGCCGGCGCGCGCCTTGCAGCCACTTCATGCCAACACTCCACTTCCTGCACGACACAGTCACGTTCAGCTGCAAAGGTAGTTACGCTTTGGGTTTTTTTTAAAAAAAAAAAAAAAAAAAAAAAAGGAAAGGAAGAAAGCAATTAAATGGGAGGGCGGGGGGACTTGAAGTTTGTGCCGCAGCATGAGTCACCGAATCAAAGTTCAGCCACCACATGCAAAACAAACCCTCCGTGAGGGCAGCGAGTCTCTGCGAGGGCGGCAGCTGGGGTTGGCTGCACAGCAAAGCCAGGAGATGCTCCATGAGAGCAGCATTCAGAGGCCACGGGGAGAACCCTTGGAACAGAAGTTCTCCTGCCTCCAGCTGGGAAGATCATCGGGTCCTAGCTGCTCCTGGGGAAAGTCAGGACTCACAGCTAGACACAAACATAGCTTGCAGGAGGAAAGAGTGTCAGGGCGAGGGAGAGAGCAGAGATGGCCACGGAGATATGGGTGCACAGGAGACAGGGCGCAGGGAGGACTCCGTCCCTGCTTTCACAAAGGGGGAATTCCAAGCAAGTCACGAAGTCCTTCCAACCAAGGCATTTGCCTGTGTCAGAGATAACCTGGCCCTGTGGCTCCCTACTGCTGCCCTGCATAGAGCAGGTGGTGGCTTCTCTCCCACTTGGCAGGGGGAGTCTGACCCCACCTGACCACGGCATCCTGCAGGCTGCCTGACCTCCAGCCTCACCAGGTAGCAACAGATCCAGAACTCTGAGACTATTTCCTAAATTTGGTGATGCCCCTCAGGGGTCAGAAGGAAAGAACACAATCAAACCACACACTAGCCCACCTCCCAACAAACCACCGTGTCCCTGGCAGTGACTTACTCAAGGACACACAGTCAGCCAGTTGGCCAAGTTGGGTTTAGAACCCAGGTGTCTGTGCTGGGAGGTAAGAATGGCACAAGGAAACTGGAATGTGTAGCTCTATTTATTGATTCGTCTCCTGTCTCCCCCCAAAAATGTGAAGCAGTATAGATGATTAAAACACATAGAGAGTAGAATAATTAAAAAATAAGGCCAGGTGCAGTGTCTCACTCCTGTAATCCCAGCGCTTGGGGAAGCCGAGGCAGAAGGACTGCTTGAGCCCAGGAGTTCGAGACCAACCTGGGCAACATGGCCAAACTCCATCTCTACAAAAAATACAAATATTAGCCAGGCATGGTGGCACACACCCGTGGTCCCAGTCGCCCAGGGGGCTGAGGTGGATTGCTTGAGCCCAGGAGGCCAAGGCTGCAGTGAGCTGTGATTGCACCACTGCTCTCCACCCTGGGGGACAGAGTGAGATCCTATCTCAAAAACAAATAAATAAAATTATTTTTTTAAGTTCAATCAGAAATCTTTAGAAGAAGAAAAGAACATCATACTAGAAAGCTGGGTTAGAGTAGTCACTGCATTGATTGGAACACTAATTCTAGCTTTGAAATTTTCTGGTACAGTGGATTTTCTAGTAACAGCTCCCATTTGGTTTCATTTGTTTGTTTGTAACGGAGTCTCACTCTCTCACCCAGGCTGGAGTGCAGTGTCATGCAATCTCAGCTCACTGCAACCTCTGCCTCCCCAAGTTCAAGTGATTCTTGTGTCTCAGGCTCCCAAGTAGCTGGGATTACAGGTGTGTGCCACCACATCTGGCTAATTTTTGTTTTTTGGTTTATTTGTTTTTTGAGATGGAGTCTCGCTCTGTTGTCCAAGCTGGAGTTCAATGGTGCGATCTCAGCTCACCACAACCTCTGCCTCCCAGGTTCAAGCGATTCTCCTGCCTCAGCCTCCTGAGTAGCTGGGACTGCAGGTACATGGCACCATGCCTGGCCTAATTTTTGTATTTTTAGTAGAGACAGGATTTCACTATGTTGGCCAGGCTGGTCTCGAACTCCTGACCTTGCAATCTGCCCACCTCAGCTTCCCAAAGTGCTGGGATTACATGTGTGAGCCACTGCACCTGGCCAATAACTCCCATTTTTTAGCACCAATGATACATACGGTCAAATTGTCCTAATCCCCACAATAGCTTGATGGCATTTAAATAATTATTTCCATTTCCAGACGAGGTCATTGGGGTTGAGAAAGGGTAGCCAACCTGCCCATGTTCACTCATTAAGTAGTTGAGTGAAGATGGAAACCCAGGGCCATCAGGCTCAGAAACATGCTCTGCACAACCACACGTTGCCTCCAAGCTCCCAAAACCTTAAAAAAGGATGCAGAGTTTCCAAGAGAAATAACGACATTCCTGATGTTAAATTTTAGGAGAGATCTAAATCCTTATGTTGAGTAACAAATCAGTCAATATTTTCAGCTCAAGTCCTGTAGAAGATGCCGTGTTGGTCTTCAAATGCCCATTCTTCACCACAAGTAAAAGCTGAGAGTATATAACCTCATACCTCAACTCAAGGGAAGGCATTTCTGTGGGGAAATGAGCTAACGCTGTCCAAGAGCCTTGCTCTCTGATCATCTAACTGAATAAAGCAACAGAACTCAGAGACACATAGTGCAATGGCTTCCTTGGATGATCTCTTTCAAACACTAAATGGCCAAGCCACATTTTTTGCAGGTATGAAATAGCAACCGATCAAAAAAGAAACTCTCTGAGGATATTGCCAAGTGCAACCCAGCTGTGCATTTAAAAAAAGATGGGCTGGGCACGGTGGCTCAGGTCAGTAATCCTAGCACTTTGGGAGGACAAGGCAGGCGGATCACAAGGTCAGGAGTTTGAGACCAGGCCAATATGGTGACACCCCGTCTCTACTAAAAATACAAAATTTAGCGGGCATGGTGGCATGAGTCAGTAGTCCAAGCTACTCTGGAGGCTGAGACAGAAGAATCACTTGAACCCAGAAGGCAGAGTTTGCAGTGAGCCAATATCACACCACTGCACTCCAGCCTGGGAGACAAAGAAAAAGAAAAGATGGGCTTGGGCAATGAAATGTAGGAATCCTGATGTGTACTCAGCCCCAGGTGAGCAGCACACCTGCGCAGGATAGGACCACAGTGGGCAGCACCAAGTGCTTCTCAAAAGAGATTCTGGAATCTGCTCAACTAGCAGGCAAGTAAGCATTTGATGGAGACTCTCAAAATTCTGCCTTCAATATTGGAGATGTTATTTAGGCCAGAAAAATGGTTACTAGATTTTCTCTTTTAAGAAAAGAGCTGGCCAGTCCTGGTGGCTCACGCCTGTAATCCCAGGCTGAGCCGGGCAGATCACAAGGTCGGGAGTTAGAGACTAGCCTGGCCAACATGGTGAAACCCCGTCTCTACTAAAAATACAAAAATTAGCTGGGCGTGGTGACAGGCGCCTGTAATCCCAGCTACTCGGGAGGCTGAGGCAGGAGAATCGCTTGAACTCGGGGGGCAGAGGTTGCAGTGAGCTGATTGCACCATTGCATTCACTCCAGCCTGGGCAACAAGAGTGAGACTCTGTCTCAAAAAAAAAAAAAAAAAAAGAGCCACGCTACAGTCTTTTTACAGTATTTGATTTAGAGAAACCTCATCTTGAATCCTCCACAGCTAAAATGATTTTGCTGCCATGACTCTGAGAAGCCAGAAGAATGAAACCGTTGTTGAGGCTACTTATTGCATACTTGAGCAAGAAATAAGGCCTTCCAGGGGTAACAGCAAGTTTAGCTACTACATTGCTAACCCCAAATGAGGCTCTGCCTCTGAGCAATGTAAGAGAAGGCCATGGCGGCTGAGTGTGGTGGCTCATGCCTGGCCGAGGTGGGTGGATCACAGGTCAGGAGTTTGAGACCAGCCTGCCCAACATAATGAAACCTAGTCTCTACTAAAAGTACAAAAATTAACCGGGCATGGTGGCACATGCCTGTAGACCCAGCTACTCGAGAGGCTGAGGCAGGAGAATCGTTTGAACCCGGGAGGCGGAGGTTGCAGCGAGCTGAGATCACACCACTGTACTCCAGTCTGGGCAACAGAGTGAGACTCCGCCTCAAAAAAAAAAAAAAAAGAAAGAAAGAGAGAAGGCCAGGGCTTCCCTCTTGCCATGGCAGGGGGCCAGTGTCCACACATCTCTGGACACTATTAGAGCACTGAGAAGAGTGGGGCAGTGAGTCTCACACACGTTCTTCTTCTGCCCTGTTTAAAATTAGCATTGAATCTGCCCCAAGGCTATTTCTGCTCATTGTAGGCCTTGTGGTGAGACTGAAGTCTGTGCTTTCGGGAAGCAGTCCGGAGATGTTAAGACAGTGGATCGCAAACATGTGGGTACAGATCGTCCCACAGAGAAAGACACAAATTCCCAGAGAGATAACTGTCCTAGAGACTGGACACTCCTCCATGGGTCCAAGTGGGGACCCCGTGGCTTGGCTGCCGCTTCTGTCTACAGCATCAGTGAACACCACCACTGTCATCAGTTGTGTAACCTGTTTTTTCAATGAGCTAAAAGAGAGTATATGTAGCTATTTGCAGTGATGACATGGACTCAGGTGGGTTGGGCCCCACTAGAAACTGCTCAGCTGCCCTCCAACGGCTCGTTTACCAACAGCATGGGAAGGGTTCCCATTTCTCCAAATTCTGCCAGTATCTGGGATTAAGACAATCCCAGTGCTTTCTGCCAATCTGATGTGTGAGAAATGGTATATCACCATTATTTTAACTTTCATTTCCTTGGTTGCTAGTGAACTTAAGGATCTTTTTATATCTTTCTCGGCATTGTAATTTTCCTTTTTCACCCTTCGATGCCCATTTTCCTATTCTGTAGACATTTTGCTTTTGATTTATATTAATGTTTATATATTTTCTTTGTTTTGAGATAGATAGGGTCTTACTCTGCTGCTCAGGCTGCAGTGCAGTAGCATAAACAGAGCTTACTGCAGCCTTGAACTCCTGGGCTCAAGGCATCCTCCCAGCTAAGTAGCTGGGACTACAGGTGTGTACCACCACACCCAGCTAATGTTTTAAATTTTTGCAGAAGTGTCATCTTGCCCAGGCTGGTCTCAAACTCCTGGGCTCAAGTGATCCCCCTGCCTCAGCCTCCCAAAGTGCTGGGATTACAGGCATGAGCCACAACACCCCCCACCACCAAGTTTTACTTTTTTATAATCAGGTCTTTAATCATGACCTGGGAATTATTTTGATAAACAGTATGAGAAATAATCTAAGCTTTTTTGTTGTTGTTTCTTTTTTCTTTTCTTGCATATCTTGGTAGGGTAAGAATCTAAGCTTATAATGGCAGGCAGTTAGGTGTCATGAACTCAAAGCCAGAGTGCTTTGCTTTTTATTAACTGTGTAACTTTGAGCAAATTATCTAATCTCTGCACTTCAGTTTCCTAATATGTAAAATGGGAAGAAATAACCTTACCTACCTCATAAGGATACTGTGAGAATTACATGAATTAGTGTCTGTAAAGGACTTAGAAGAGTGCCTGGTGTATAGAGGCCCACTTTTCTGGAAGCTATAGTTCTCTTACAAAAAGCCCCAAGGGAGCTATGAGATGGTCTGTACTAACACACTACCCATTGCTAGGAAGAGAGACCGAATGAAAAGACATGAGCACTATGGGAAACAGGTAGAGGAAACTTGGGTTGAAGGCAAAGAACGAGCGATGATCTACATGTTAAAATGAAGCACCAGCCAAGTGCGGTGGCTCACGCCTATAATCCCAGCACTTTGGGAGGCCAAGGCAGGTGACTCCCCTGAGGTCAGGAGTTTGAGACCAGCTGGCCAACATGGTGAAACCCTGTCTCTACTAAAAATACAAAAATTAGCTGGGCATGGTGGCAGGTGCCTGTAATCCCAGCTACTAGAGAGGCTAAGGCTGGAGAATTGCTTGAACCCGGGAGGCGGAGGTTGCAGTGAGCTGAGATCACACCATTGCACTTCAGCCTGGTGGACAAGAGGGAAACTGAGTCTTAAAAAAAAATAAAAAATGAAGCACCTACTTCTGGGCTAACGATCTGGGCTTATAAGTGGTCACATTTGAATGCCTACAACATTCTATGTTTAGAAAGTTGGGCTCTAGGGTGCAGCTCCGTATTTATTCAACATTTGTGCTAACCTCTCGCCAAAGTGCTATGGTAGCTTTTCCTGAGCTGTGCAAACACCTTACACCGAATAGTGAGTTAAATTGCGCCCCCATGGCCGGGTGTGGTGGCTGGCACCTGTAATTCCAGCACTTTGGGAGGCCGAGGCTGATGGATCACCAGGTCAAGAGATCGAGACCATTCTGGCCAACATAGTGAAACCCCATCTTTAAAAAGAAAAAGAAAAAGAAAATAAATTGCACTGCCCAAGAGATAATGTTCAAGTCCTAACCTCCAATGTCTGTGAATGTGACTTTATTCGGAAATAGAGTCTTTGCAGATATAATCAAGTTAAGAAGTAATCATACTGGATGAGTGTGAACCCTAAATTCAATGACGGGTGTCTTTTTAAAAGAAAGGACTGAGGAATTTGGAGAGAGACACAGAGGAGACGCAGAGAAGAAGGCGATGTGAAGACGAGGCAGAGATGAGGATGATGCCGCTATAAGCCAGCGAATGCCATGAGAAGCTAGGAAGAGGCAAGGAAGGATTCTTCCCTAGAGTGAGCATGGCTCTGATGACAGCTCGATTCAGACTTCCAGCCTGCAGAACTGTAAGATAATAGATTTTGTTTTGTTTTGTTTGAAACACAATCTCACTCTGCTACCCAGGCTGAAGTACAGTGGCACAATCAGCTCACTGTAATCTCAAACTCCTGGGCTCAAGCAATCCTCATGCCTCAGCCTCCTGGGTAGCTAGGACTACACACGTGCACCATCACACCTGGCTAATTTCTTAATTTTTGTAGACATGGGGTCTTGTTATGTTACTCAGGCTGGTCTTGAACTCCTGGCCTCAAGCAATCCTCCCACCTTGGTCTCCCAAAGTGCTGGGATTACAGGTGTGAGCCACCATGCCCGGCCTTGTTTTAAGATTGTGGTAGTTTGTTATGACAGTCCTAGGAAACGAATACACGCTTCAAGCCCACAAATACCATCCCTCAGAGCTCTTAGTTGTGATAACCATCTATTCACAGCTAAGCACACTCCCGCTGTCGAATGGGAAGACAGTGAAGGTGCTATGGAATGAATCCTTGTGCCTAAAGGACAGGGTGGCAGGCCAAGGGGCAGCTGTCTGCATGTAAGGCAGTGTTGCCTGTGCCTGCACGTGCTGGGGCTGTGCAGTGAGAGGGATATCTAGGACAGACCTAAACATTAAGCACATGTCATGGTCACGCCTGTTGTGTTATTTCCTATACATATATGCCAGGGGAAAAGACCATGAACATGTGTTTTTGGTGTGTTCTTAGGGAGTAGTAGAAAGTGATCAATACAACCATGAAACATCCCTTATAATGGAGTTAAAAGCACGCACTGCCGCGGTGGCTCATGCCTGTAATTCCAGCACTTGGGGAGGCCAAGGTAGGTGGATCACGAGGTCAGAAGATCGAGACCAGCCTGACCAACATGATGAAACCCTGTCTCTACTAAAAATACAAAAATTAGCTGGGTGTGATGGCGTGCACCTGTAGTTTCAGCTACTTGGGAGGCTGAGGCAAGAGAATTGCTTGAACCCGAGAGGTGGAGGTTGCAGTGAGCTGAACCTCACTGCACTCCAGCCTGGACGACAGAGTGAGACTCCGTCTCAAAAAAAAAAAAAGTGTGCACTGCCACCTGAGATTGTGGTGTTTTCGAGGCCACTTTCCTGCTCTATGTGAGGCACTGTCTCCTGCATGCCAGACATGCCAGGAATCCAACAGAGCCTGTGCTCAAGATGCTTCCAGGTTAGCCCTCAGCTACACATCCCATGAACACAGCACAGGCCACGGGTGACCTATGGGCTCTATTCTGATCCTGCTTACACCCTATAGGCTTTACTGAAACAACGTCCATCTCTGGCCATGCTAAAGACATTGGAATTATTTTCTATAATGCCAAAGGAGTGATTACGTAGCAAAGACGGCATGACTTGAACATTGTTACTGTTGTGCCCATTCCATGTTCTAGCACTGCGCCAACTTGGATACCAAATGCAGAAGAGAAGGTCTCAGCATATGCCTCATCTCCTCTGGGAAGCCTGCCTGATGTACACCTGCATTTGGGGTGATGTGTGGAATTGATATTGAATGAAATTGTGTTCAACACCCTGTGAGGAATGTGGTGCCAACCCTTGGTAAAGGTCCTGCCTACAACGCCCAGAATAGCTTTTCTCGACTATCCCAGTGCCACTTCCTTCCTTCTTTTCTGGGGCCTGGCAAAGCGAATCCAAGCTTCTCAGTTTTGCATTTGTGACACGCCCCTTCCCGATTTCCTCTGCCCTCCTGACCCTCGTTACCTTCCTAGCCTCAGCTGCAGTCAGATACCGCCCTGCGCTCCCTCAGCACCTGGCTTGTTACCACCTTCACATGCCTTTGCTCCTGACTCAGGTTTCCCCAGCTCTCTACACCAAATCAAGCAAACAAAACACACAACTTTTCTCTTTTTCAGGAGCCAGAGGTCACTGGTCTTGTTCTAGATTCACAGCAACAAAGCAGCATTGCCTAACTTTTCTTCTTATACAAGCTCTCTTGCTAGAATGATATATTTGCAACCATTTTGTGTGTCCAGCTTCCTAGTACTCTAGGCATTTAAGCAAATAACAGCATACAACTTTATTTTTATTTTTTATTTTTTTGAGACTGAGTCTCGCTCTGTTGCCCAGGCTGGAGTGCAGAGGCACAATCTCAGCTCACTGCAGCCTCTGTCTCCTGGGTTCAAGTGATTCTCCTGCCTCAGCCTCCCAAATAGCTGGAATTACAGGTGTACACTACCACACCGGCTAATTTTTGTAGTAGAGATGAGGTTTCACCATGTTGGCCAGGCTCATCTCAAACTCCTGACCTCAAGTGATCCACCTGCCTTGGCCTCCTAAAGTGCTATTAGAGGTGTAAGCCACCATGCCCGGCCAATGCAACTTTTTAATTGCCCACAAAAACATCACTCAAAAACTCTGCCCATCTGCCCATTCGGTGAACAAAGAATAGCAGAGGAGGCGAAAACATAAAATTGTTCAGTCTTCACAGTGCCCCTAGCAAAATTAAACCTAATTAGTAGTTGAGTGTGGGTAAAATAGGGTAAGAATACAGATTTTCCCATTAGCAGAAGAGTAATTAAGATGACTTGCATTAAAAAGAGCTTTGGGCTGGGCATGGTGGCTCACACCTGTCATCCCAGAACTTTGGGAGGCTGAGGCTGGTGGATCACTTGAGGTCAGAAGGTCGAGATTAGCCTGGCCAACATGGTGAAACCTTTTCTCAACTACAAATAACAAAAATTAGTTGGGCATGATGGCAGGTGCCTGTAGTCCCAGCTACTCAGGAGGCTGAGGCAGAAGAATGGCTTGAACCCGGGAGGCAGAGGTTGCAGTGAGCCAAGATCGCGCCATTGCACTCCAGCCTGAGCAACAAGAGCGAGTCTCCCTCTTGAGAAAAAAAAAGAGTTTTGAAAATGCAGGGGATCTCCACATTCTGTCATTTAATAACAGGAAGCCCAGGCTTCTCTCAAATTTCCCATCAAAACATGGTTTCATAGCAACAGCCACTGAAAGGTAAAGTTCCTGTGATTTCGATTTTACTGTCTATTATGCATTCTTTGTGACTCAATCTAGATGGGTAAGAAACATCAAACTTAAGATTAAATGTCTTTAGATGAGTGGAAAACAAAAGATGAAATGTATTTTTCAGTAACTAAGAAGCAACCAATTTATTAAAAGCCAATAGTAAAAGTATGAATGCTGAGTGTATTTAAAGTTTCTTTTATTTAGCCTTTAATAGTTCTGATCAAAATCTTTGAAAATTCAACCGGTAAGAAAGATTAAGCTGAAACTTTACAGCGAAGATAAAATAACTGAGAAATTTTAGGCTCCAAATACAAATAGTTTTGGGGTGTTTTTGTTTTGTTTTGTTTTGTTTTGTTTTGTTTTGTTTTGTTTTGTTTTGTTTTGAGACAGAGTTTTGCTCTGTGACCCAGGCTGGAGTGCAGAGGCATGATCTCAGCTCACTGCAACCTCTGCCTCCCAGGTTCAAGCGATTCTCTTGCCTCAGCCTCCCAAGTAGCTGAGATTACAGGCACCCACCACCACGCCTGTCTAATTTTTGTACTTTCAGTAGAAACGGTGTTTCACCATGGTGGCCAGGCTGGTCTCCATCTTCTGACCTCATGATCTGCCCACCTCAGCCTCCCAAAGTGCTGGGATCACTGGTGTGAGCCACCGTGCCCGGCCCAAATAGCTTTTTAACTTAAAAAAAATCTGACTTCCAACAGCTCACTCAATCTTTTTTGGTGGGGAGGGGTTGAGGGGACAGGTTAGCAAAAGCCAGTAGAATATATAACTGGAAACTGGCTTTAAGAGTTCACCCAAAACTGGTGGATTTTGGTTTTGTTCCCCTCCCTGATTCTCACCCCCTCTGAGCCCCTTTTTTTTTCTTTTTTTTTTGCTGGTGTTTTATCTTTGATTGTCCTTCAGCCCTCACCCACGGTTCTTGTCCTTCTTGATCAACATCTTTTCTTGCCTCTGTCCCCTTCTCTCGCCACGTCTCTTAGTGCCTCTCCAACCTGGGGGTGCAGTGGTGTGGAGAAGCCACAGGCCTGAGATTCCATCTGCTCTCCTTCCTGGAGCCCAGAGCTGGGCAGGAGAAGAGGGTGGCATCTCCGGCCCTCCAGCACTGAGGAAGAATGGGGTTCTTCTCATTTCACACCTCCCTTTCTCCCCTGCCCCCAGGACTGGGCCACTTCTGGGTGGGGTAGTGGGTCCCAGATCGGCTCACACTGAGAATGTAAGAACTACAAACAAAATTTCTATTAAATTTTGTGTCACACACACACAAAAAAGAGTTCACCCAAAACCTAGAGAAGCAAAATAGAATAGGAAACATGGCCACTTTACAATAGACTAGCAGTAGTAACATGAAGCCAAGACTGCGCTGTATGCAATCAAGGATACTTGATGAACACTATGTTCTGTACACACATCTTTGTTAAAGCCAGTTTCTCATACTTTATTGCAGCATTTGCAATTAAGGATAGTTTTGCCTTGAAATGATAGGCTCCAAAATTTTTACTACTGTGATTTTGCCCACTGGATCTACTGAATTCAGGCTTCAGATGTGAGTAGGTTATTTCTTCTCACTACCCCATCACCTGCAACCGGCATTTCTCCCTTGCGCATTCATTCATTCAGACTACATTTGAGAATCTTCTGTATGAATAATATGTATTTTCGTATATTTTTATGTGATCGTTTCTTATGTATTTAAAAAGTTTTCTGTTGATAGGTAAGAATTATGAACAATAGCGAGGAGACAACTGCTCTTAGCAGTATGGTAAACTAGATATTCTGAATTGTAACCACCCCTCCCACCTCCTCCATACAACATCCACATGCTGAATAAATTACAGCAAACGTACTTCGGTTTTTTTGTTTGTTTTTTTGAGACGGAGTCTCCCTCTGTCACCCAGGCCGGAGTACAACCTCCACCTTCCAGGTGGAAGCAATTATCCTGCCTTAGCCTCCCAAATAGCTGGGGTTACAGGTGTGTGTGGTGTACCACCACACCCAGCTAATTTTTTTTGTTTGTTTTTGTTTTTTGGGGGTTTTTTGTTTGTTTGAGATGGAGTTTTGCTCTTGTTGCCCAGGCTGGAGTGCAATGGCGCGATCTTGGCTCACTGCAACCTCCACCTCCCAGGTGCAAGTGATTCTCCTGCCTCAGCCTCCCAAATAACTGGGGTTACATGTGTGTGTCACCACGCCCAGCTAAATTTGTTGTTGTTGGTGGTGGTGGTGTTTTTTGTTTGTTTGAGATGAAGTTTTGCTCTTGTTGCCCAGGCTGAAGTACAATGGCGTGATCTCAGCTCACTGCAACCTCTGCCTCCCAGGTTCAAGTGATTCTCCTACCTCAGCCTCCCAAATAGCTGGGATTACAGGTATGCACCACCAAGCCCGGCTAATTTTTTGTATTTTTAGTAGAGATGGGGTTTCACCATATTGGCCAGGCTGGTCTCGAACTCCTGACCTCAGGTGATCTGCTCACCTTGGCCTCCTAAAGTGCTGGGATTACAGCTGTGAACCACCATGCCCAGCCAGGAATCACACTCTTAAATGCATTGATGAGACTGCAAGACAGGGAAATTCCTCATGACCCACAAATATATTTACAAAATCGTAAGCAGGCCATTAGCCAGGATGCCCCTGCCTGCACAGCCAGGGACTAAGGACTTCAGGTCACAGTGATAAGGGACATCTATAAAGACGAGGCTTTGGGCCTAAAAGAGAACTGGGAAGCTAAGCCTGAGATCTTCACAGGAAGCTAGGAGACGATCATAGAAGGGCTCACCTAAAGCAAACTCGTCAGAGAGACTGGGCTAGAAAAAAAACAGCTGCATTTTCCCTGGTTCTCCAATGATGGGGGTATAGATGGGAGATCTTAATACTAGACATGTTTCCCCTGATATTTTGCCAACTTTCATCAAGATCTAGGGTTCAAAATACATTATGCTTGCACATGGAAAGTCCAAGCCAGAAATGAAAGTGGCCCCCAGTGATTGCATCACCTGGAGTCTGAAAGGTAAATATGCATCCTCTCTGGAGAAAAGCATCTTTATTTTAGGTACCTTAGGAGTCCCAATGTATGTCCTCCCAATTTAAGGGGGAAAAAAATCTGAAACAGTTAAGGAAATAAGCCACCATGCACAAGGGTCAGCAGGAAAACTTTTTTAATTCTTAAGAAATTAAGATACTGGAATTATCAAAAACACAATAGAATTATGTAAATAGAGTGGAAATAAATGAGCCAAGAACAATAGAAAATCAAAAATAACCAGGTAAATTCTAGAAAGAATCAAATAGAACTCCTAAAAAAAAAAATACTGAAATTAAAAATCCAGTGGATAGGTTAAATAGGAGACTGGGCTTATATGAAAAAGAATGGGTGCCCTGCAATATAGACCTGAAAAAAGTATTCAGAATGCACTATCTGGAAAATGTGAGTAGAGAGGCAAAGAACAAAATGAGAAAGCCTTACATAAAACTGACTAAGATTACAAAAGGAAGTAATAGACAGAATGTGAAGAGAGACTATTTGAAGAGAAAATGGCAGAGAAGTTTCCAGAATAATAAAAAATATGAAGCCATCAGACACAGAATATAACAAGAAAGATAAAGGAAATCCCTATCTAGACACATTATAGTGAAATTCTAGAATACTAAAGACAAGGAAAACCTTAAAAGCAGCCAGAGACCTTTTCAACAAATACTGCCAGTGCCGGTCGATGTTCATAAGCCAAAAAAGAAAAACCCAAAATCTCAAAATGTATCACAGAATTAAATGTAAAACTAGACAATTTTTAGAAAAAAAATTAAAAGTATGAGAAAAATTTCAGAAGCTAGTGCTCAGCAGAGTTCTAACTTTTGACACCAAAAGCACAATCCATAAAAGGAAAAACTGATAAACTGCAGAAAAATTAAAATCTTGTACTCTACAAAGCTCTGTTAAGAAGATTAAAAGACAGGCCATACATTGGAGGCTAGACGCGGTGGCTCATACCTATAATCCCAGCATTTTGGGAGGCCAAGGTGGGAGAATTGCTTGAGACCAGCAGTTCGAGGCCAACCTGGGCAACACAGGGACCTCATCTCTACTAATAATAAGAAAAAAATTAGGCAGAGCGGGTGAGCCGCAGGCCAGGCCAAAGCCCTGGTGCTGGCGCGGCGCGGGCTTGGGTCTGCGGCTATGAGGGCATCCGCGCGGCTCCTGCGCGCGGTGATCATGGGGGCCCCAGGCTCGGGCGAGGGCACCTTGTCGTATGCATCACCAAACACTTCGAACTGAAGCACCTCTCCAGCGGAGACCTGCTCCGGGACAACATGCTGCAGGGCACAGAAATTGGCCTGTTAGCCAAGGCTTTCACTGACCAAGGGAAACTCATCCCAGATGATGTCAAGACTCGGCTGGCCCTTCATGAACTGAAAAATCTCACCCAGTATAACTGGCTTTTGGATGGTTTTCCAAGGACACTTCCACAGGCAGAAGCTCTAGATAGAGCTTATCAGATCGACACAGTGATTAACCTGAATGTGCCCTTTGAGATCATTAAACAACGCCTTACTGCTCGCTGGATTCATCCTGCCAACGGCCGAGTCTATAACATTGAATTCAACCCTCCCAAAACTGTGGGCACTGATGATCTGACTGGAGAGCCTCTCATTCAGCGTGAGGATGATAAACCAGAGACGGTTATCAAGAGACTAAAGGCTTACGAAGACCAAACAAAGCCAGTCCTAGAATATTACCAGAAAAAAAGGGGTATTGGAAACACTTTCTGGAACAGAAACCAACAAGATTTTGCCCTATGTATATGCTTTCCTACAAACTAAAGTTCCACAAACAAGCCAGAAAGCTTCAGTTACTCCATGAGGAGAAATGTGTGTAACTATTAATTGTAAAATGGGCAGACCTCCTAGTCCTTGCATTTAGAAACTAACTGCTTTTCCTAAGACCTCCAGTATGTATGAATTCTTTGAAAATTATATTACTTTGATTTCTATTGATTTTATTCTGGATACTAAGAATGTGCCAAATGAGTCAGATACTAAGATTCATCCTTTGAAATCAACTAGTGTGTTTTATTCAGTTATCCTCAAAAACATCAGTCATGTCTGAACTTTTAAAACATCTGTTAGAGCAAAATTAAAAGAGCATTTGGTAGTAATCTTTTTGTTCAGTTAATAAGTGGTCAGTAAAGTTTCCATATTTTCCTGGAAAAGTTTTAAAAAGTTACATGTCATTTGGGGAAAATGTCAGAAATTTTTGCATAGATTGATGCCAAAAAAGACATTTCTAGCATTTTGGAACATGGTGAGACACTATATAAAATTCCAGAAAGAAAGCAACTGGATTTACAGATTTGTTGTAAGACACGAATTCACTGCTGCCTTTACACTAAGAAATGTATATGCTAACCACATATGCTCTATTTATTTTGTTGTTATCCATACCCTTTTCTCAGATTTTCAATTTGCTATAAAAATTTATCAATTCACATATAGAAAAATCTTACTTTAAGATGACTTGTTTCCTTTGAAAATGCATGTGTACTGAGGGTTGTGATTTATGTCAGAAATTGACATTTTAAGTCCTTGGACAAGCACCAAAGTTGAATGAATTTTCAACAAAATGTAATTAAAGTCTGTTTTCAGATGTGACTCAGCTTAAATGTGTTTTAGGATCTACTTGCCAGTTTCTCTTTTTTTTTTTGATCCAAATGATTGATCTGCCCTGATAAAATAATATTATGGTACTATCCCCACCCCTGCCAAAAAAAGAAAAAGGAAAAAGAGAAAACCTGTGGCACTATGTAAATAAAGTAAGCATACTGTCATCAGTAAATAGATGAGGCGTGCCTGGGAAATGTTCCCTTGGCATAAATAGTAATCAATCATAATTAGTAAAAAGGTATGCCAATAAAAAGAATTTACATGATACGTTAACAGGAAAGTGAGTTTCCTGAAGGAGTTCTTTGTTCCTGATCAAAGAAATCAATACCTATTCTCCGAGATAGCGGTGAAAAAATTAAAAAAGAAAGAAATCAATACCTGTTAGCATTCACTGTCCCTTTATTTTAAGGAGAAAGAACTCTATTGGTGTCATCTGAGCAGCCATTTAAAAATTGGAATCTAAAGTGATTCCTTAGTGGGGCAACAAGGATGGTTGTTGATGTACCGTTTGGTCTGGTAGGAGAAGTGGGGCAATATGAGAGGTGGAGGAAAAACTTGATTATGTCTTCGATGGCATATTTACTCTTACTTTACTTGGTGCCAAATCAAATGAAACAAGCGCTCGTACAAGCTGTTATTAATTGCCTTTAAAAATCTGTTTTATTTTTTTCCAGGTACTTAAAATACAAGTGCCAGTAAGTGGTTCTTATGTATTTTTGGGGGGGAAATTTTATTTTCTTTTTCTTCTGATACTTTAAAAATTCATCGATCTTTTAAGATGAACCAAGGTTTTTAAAAAAGAATTCTAGTAAACACTTCATTCTTTATAAAACTTTCTCTAATGTCTTATTTGAATGTTAATCTTATATGCTTTCTAAAAATGTTGTAAGCTACCAAACTTATGGATTATCACTAGGTTATCAGGCATATATTAGTCTTTATCAGAATAAAATGAATTTTGTAACTGTGAAAAAAAAAAATTAGTTGGGTATGGTGGCAGGCACCTGTAGTCCCAGCTACTAAGAGGCTGAGGCAGGAGGATTGCTTGAGCCCTGGAGGTCGAGGCTGCAGTGAGCTGTGATCGCATCACTGTACTCCAGCCTGAGTGATAGAGCGAGACTGTGTCCCAAAAAATAAAAAAAAGGAAAGACAAGCTATGCATTGGGAGGAAACATCTGCAAGCAATGTATCTGACAAAAAAAACTAGTATGCAGAATACATAAAGAACTCTCAAAAATCAAAAAACCTAAAAATTCAATTAGATGTAAAATAACATTTCACCAAACAGGATACGCAGATGGCAAAATGAATACATGAAAAGATACTCAACAACATTACCAATTAAAGAAATACAGGTCGGGTGTGGTGGCTCATTCCTGTAATCCCAGCACTTTGGGAGGCCGAGGCAGGTGGATCACCTGAGGTCTGGAGTTCAAGACCAGCCTGACCAACACGGAGAAACTCGCCTCCACTAAAGATACAAAAGTAGCTGGGTGTGGTGGCGCATACCTGTAATCCCAGCAACTCAGGAGGCTGAGGCAGGAGAATCACTTGAACCCAAGAGGCAGAGGTTGCAGTGAGCTGAGATTGTGCCACTTAACTCCACCCTGGGCAACAAGACAAGGCTCTGTCCCAAATAAATGAATAAAACAAAATAAAATAAAAGTGAGCTATTGATCCAGCAACAACCTGGGAGAATCTCTGAAGAATAAGGCTGACTGCAGCAAAACAAAGCCAATCCCAAAAAGAGGTTTGGTTTATAATCCTGTAAGACACAATCCTGAACATTTAATCCTGCATGATGAAAATCCCAAAAGATCAAAGTGCCTAATCTAAAATCCATAATGTCTAAAATTCCAAAAATCACAATCACAGGATACTGGCACTGTGTTAGGTAGAACTACAACTTTCTCACTGTCTTTATTTGGAAATTAAGTACAGTTTAAGGAGGTAGGTATGGGTGCCAAGTTGATAAGAGGAATTTTAGGTGTCAAGTTGACTGGATTAAGCAATACCTAGAAACTTGTTATGATTTTAAGTGTGTCTGTGCAAGCGTTTCCAGAGATTAGCATGAGTGAAACCCGTGGAAGACACTGGTTGTATTTCAGGTGACTGCAGTTACAAAACTGAGTGTACACAATTACCAACCATCAGGCTATGCATTAATACATTTCCCTTTTTGACCTATTTCTTTATAAACACCATTCATCTATACCCATGTGACTGTCATTAGTAGGGCGGAGAACTGGTTATGGCTGCAAAAATAAGTAATTGTTGCCTATTTTATTGTGTAAAGTGGCCTGTGTTCTGTCATGTGATAATATTTCTCAAATAAATCCATCCTCTTCTACAAATGTAAATAACCTGAGGTCAGAAGTTCGAGACCAGCCTGGCCAACATGGTGAAACTCGTCTCTACCAAAAATACAAAAATTAGCTGGGCATGGCGGCACACACCTGTAGTCCCAGCTACTTGGGGAGGCTGAGGCAGGAGAATCGCTTGAACTTGGGAGATAGAAGTTGCAGTAAGCCGCTGCACTCCAGCCTGGGT
Organism: Cheracebus regulus; assembly: GCA_963574635.1. Taxonomy (NCBI): domain Eukaryota; kingdom Metazoa; phylum Chordata; class Mammalia; order Primates; family Pitheciidae; genus Cheracebus; species Cheracebus regulus. The sequence continues at coordinate 24,871 of CAUYQU010068987.1, forward strand.
GACAGAGAAAGACTCTGTCTCAAAAAAAAAAAAAAATGTAAATAAGTATCTTTTAAAGAGTTTTAAAATTATTCTTTCCAGAATTATATATTTGGGATTGATTTTCAGGATTTCAACCTTCATGATTATGGCATTTGAGATTATGTACTTCCAAATTATGATTGGCTCCCTCAAAAGGCTACATAATATAGAAATCCACTTATATAAAATCCTTGAAATGACATAATTATAGAAATGGAGAAGAGATCAGTGGTTGACAGAGGTGAAGGAGAAAACAGATGTGGCAGGGAAATAGACGTGCCTATAAAAAGATGGCAAGAGGGGACCTGGTGGTGATGGAAATATTCTGTATCTCCACTGTGTCCATGTCGGCATCTAGGTTGATGCTGTACTAGAATTTTACAATATAATATCACTGGGAGAAAAAGTAGGCAAAGGGTACACAGGTTCTCTCTGTATTATTTCTTACAATTGCACGCCAATCTCCAACTGACTTCAAAATTGAAAGTTTAATTAACAGCAAAAAGCAATCAGAAAGAAGTCACATTATATCCAAAAGAATGACATTTGGAATGACAAAAGATTTCTCCCCGTTGGTAACGAAAGTAAAGACAGTAGACTGATTCTTCAAAGTACTGAAAAAGAAAACCTGTCAACGTAGAATTATGTACATATAAAATCAGCTTTATAGAATGAGTGAATTTAAAACATTTTCAATAAATGTAAACTAAGAGTTTGTTATCAACAGCTGTCACTGGAGGAACATCAAAGGATATGTTTCAGAAAGAAGGAAAATTATCCTAGGTGAAAGGCCTGAAATTCAAGAATGAGTAAAGAAACACTTCCAACATATAAAGTAAATCTAAATCAAAAATTATCTGTACAAAAGCAGTAATAATCAGAAGGTCTAATATTTTTTCTAAGAAACGGTACCTCACTATGTTGCCCGGGCTGGAATGCAGCGGCTGGTCACAGGCACAGTCACAGTGCACTGCAGCCTCTAACTCCCGGTCTCAAGGGATCCTCCCGCCTCAGCCTTTCAGCAACCGGAACTACAGGTGTGCACCATTGCGTCCAGCTCAAGGTCTAATTTTAAGGTTAAAAATCGTAAGCTATGACTAAAATACTGGATGATTGTAACACGAAAGTTGCAAGAGGGGTGACTTAGCGAGTTGAGGAGGGTAAAGATAGAGCATTACACTTTTTAAGTATGGATGTAATATTCCAAAGCAACTCCCAAAAACAAAGAGGGGGCAGAGCAATGAGGGTTAAATTAAAAAACATTTTTGATTCGAAAAGAAAAAAAAAGGGTGAAAAAAAATAATCAGCCAGGCCCAGTGGCTCACCCCTGTAATCCCAGCACTTTGGGAGGCTGAGGCTGGTGGATCACAAGGTCAGAAGTTCAAGACCAGCCTGGCCAATATGGTGAAATCCAGTCTCTATTTAGAAAAAAATACATACATATATACAAAAATTAGCCAGGCATGATGGCGGCTACTTATAGTCCCAGCTACTCAGGAGGCTGAGATAGAAGAGTCGCTTGAACCCGGCAGGCAGAGGTTGCAGTGAACTGAGATTCCACCACTGCACTCTCCAGCCTGGGCGACAAAGCGAGACTCTGTCTCAAAAAATAATAATAATCTAGCTATATGCTATTTATGAGACACACTAAAATATAAGAACATTCATCAACAAAGCAAAATGATAGTAAAAATCTATCAGCTAAAATCTACCAGCTAAACTATGTGCACCTCCATCAAAAAATTAAAAACTTCATTGAAATTCCCAGAAAAATGTAATAAAAATGACTAACATGAAAGAAATAGAAAGGCTAATAATTCTATAATTTTTGAAAACTAATCAATAAAGAAATTTCTCACAAAAAATGCAAAGTTCAGACAATTTTATAGGCAAGCTCTATGCAGCTTTTAAGGAACAGATAATTTAAATATTTTTCTTTTATTCCAAGAGAACAGAGAGGGAAAGAGAGAGACAGCGCTCCCTAACTTACTCTTAGTATCCACAATCTATTAAACATAAAAAGACAACCTACTATATAGCCAAGGTAAGATTTGCAGGGCAGAATATTAGGTTTCCCTTGAGTCTTCAGCTAAACACCAAGCAGTGTATGCATGTGAGGTAATTACACACGGCTGGGAAGAACCAGCACAAAAGAACAAGAAACACAACTGGGAGCTCAATAGGGCTCAGAATAGTTCATGTTCCCAACTTTGTAACCAGAAGGATTATTCAGAACGGTATTACCTTCGTAGTGGGTCAAATTAGCCCTAAACTGTCCCGGAACTATCTCACTAAGCTTAAAAGCAAGCTACAAAATGATCAGATTGTTTCCAAGTAACTTTATGTCCCCAAACAGAGTTCAAGATACTTAAATAAAAGAATTTAAGCACCCAATGTTAAAAACAGAAATTACCAGGCACATAATTAAGGAAATTACAACCCAATATTGGCTGGGTGGGGGTTGGAGTAGGGTTGGAATCAATCAATAGAAACAGACCCCAGAAATGATGCAGATGACAGAATGTGCAAGTACACTGAAACAGCTATTATCAATACACTCCAAATGTTAAAAATAGAGGAAGGCATGCGCATGTGAAGGAGACACACGAGAGATAATGTCCCAGACAGAGCTTCTAAAAACTAAAATGTCTGAGGTGAAAAATACCTGGATACAATTAAAAAGAAATCAGATACTTCAGAAGGAAAGATTAATGAACAATGAGGACACAGCAGTGGAAACTCTGCAACATGAAACGCAGCAAGAAAAAGGCTTTGTAAAAAGCTGAGCAGAGCATCAGCACACTGGGAGACAACTGTGAGGGGCCTAACATACATCCAAGTCATCAGAGCCCCAGGAGAAGCATGAGGAGCAGAGAGACAGAAAAACAAAATAGAAGAAAAAAATGCCCCCAAATTTCCAAATTCTATGAAAACCATAAACCCACAGGTAAAATAGCTATAGCAGAAGAAACGTGGAAAAAAAAAAAAAAAAACCCCGATATCAAGCACATATCAAACTGCTTACAATAAGTGACAGAGAGAAAACCTTAAAAGCAGCCAGGAAAAAAAGGACATCTTACACATGGAAGAACAGAGAATAATCTTGCTGGAAATCACAGTAAGATACCACTTAACATCCACTAGATTGGCAAATTTTTAGAAGTCTGAAGTTAACAAGTGTTGGAGATGCTATGAAACAAAGGTAACTCACACTGTCAGGAGGGGTATAAACTAGTACAGCCACTTCAGAATATAATTTGGCATTATTTTATCAACATATCAAGCAATATAATTCCTAGACAATGTTCCCAGCAGCATTATTTCAACAGCAAAAATAAAAATAAACAGAACTCAAATGTCCATCAAGAGAATAAGCTGTAGTATATTCATAGAATACTATGTAGCAATAAAAAAAATGAAAGAAAGTCACAGAAGTAAACATTTTGCCATTTATATAAAATTCAGAAACATACAAAATTAACATTTCATTTACAGATACATACATATGTTGTAAAACGATAATAAGCAAATGACAAACATAAAATTCCAAATAATTACTTGAGAGGGAGAGGGCACTTAAGGGACTTCTAAAATGGAGGCAATATTCTGTATCTTAAGCTGGCTGATGAGTACACAGATATTTACATCTATCATCTCTTTATATATACATGCTTATGTATTTTTGTAGTATGAAATACTTCATTAAAAAAAGAGTGAAAATGTAAAAGATTTCAAAAATGAAGACTACCATTTAACAATAAAATTAGTGTAAAAAAGTATACAAAGAAAATGTTCAGTTCTTTATTTTTCAGTCCCCTATATAATCAGTATTAATCTAAAGGGCCACAATCCTAGTATGAAAAAAAATAACGAGCTTTGACACAAAATCTAAGCATCTGTTTTCCTGGTACTCTAAGTCAGACAAGAGTAAATATGTTAGCCACTCAATTCTGCCTCTCATCTTTCATCTGTACTTCGATTTTTCTTTATCTTTGGATTTCTTTGGACTTCTGCTTCGGTCTCTCTTTTTACCCCTTTCTCTTTCGTAAAGATCTGTTTGGTATTTGGATTTGTGACTATTACTATAATGGCCATCCCTCTCTCGAGATCGGCTACGACTTCGGTTCTGAGTTCGGTCTCTCTTTTCACTCTTTTGTTTCTCCCAACAGCTTTCTTCTTCTTCATAGTGACCAAACCCCATTTCTCTATAGATATCCTGTCAAAGGAAGGGAGAATTACAAGTGAATCAGTAAAATCATCATTTTGTGGGCATTTTCAATTAATAAAACTTAGAAAAGACTATCATTAGCAAGCTGTTATAACAGCTCAAATGTGAACACCCACCACTAATGTCAAGAATCTTGTAAATTACAAAGCAATAAAATAATTCAGAAAAAGGTTTAACCATTTAACAATTTCATTGCTTTGTATTTAATATTTTGGCTGAAATGATCAGATCCAAAAATATAAAAATGAAACAGTTCAACTGAAATTAGAACATGTCCTTAGAAAAATGCTGCAATATCAAAAATTCTGATTATTATAGTCTTATTCCCACCTCTCCATCCTTCACTCCCCCAAAATGTGGCCCCACTATTGATCTGCAATAAAACTACTAAAATCCCCACAAGAATCCTGTAAGAAGATATCACTGAACTAACTTAGCAGGAAGAGATCTTAGAAAGTCAGTCTTAAATGAAAATGGGTAATGTATACTTGGGTCTGAGCAATTTATTTTTAAAGTGTTTTATTTTATAACAGCTCCTCTCTAGATCTTCAAATACATCTTCTATGTTTAGAAACACAGAAGCTAGACAGGAGAATTTTTTTTGAGACAAGGTCTTGCTCTGTCATCCAGGCAGGAATGAAGTGGTACGATCACAGCTCACTCACTGCAGCTTCAACCTCCCAGGCTCAACTGATCCTTCCACTTCAGCCTCCCAAGTAGCTGAGACTACAGGCATGTGCCATCACACCTGGCTAATTTTTGTATTTTTTTGTAGAGACAGGGCTTTGCCATGTTCCCCAGACTGGTCTCAAACTCCCGGGCTCAAGCGATCCCCTCTTACCTCAGCCTCCCAAAGTATTGGGATTACAGGTATAAGCCACCTCACCCAGCTGACTAGGCTTACATTAAAATTATTACATTTCTTTAAAATGAGTTTAAAAACACTGGAAGAATCCTTTGCCCCAAAGATAATAAAAATGCTAAATTTAATTCTACTCTTAGACTAGCACCAACACTCTTTCAAGAGATACTTTATAAAATTCAACTTTCTTAAGATTGCCCAAGGGAAAGGCAAAATTCTAAGGACTGAACTCCCAAGGGTCTCAACTCTATCACCAGACATTACTGTAGTAGATATAAATGTCAAGGCATAAAATCCAGAGTGATGAATACCCATGGTTAAGGACTGGGTTTTAAGCAAATTATTAATTATTCCACATACTGTCTAGATACTGTACACCTTGAGTTTGGCAGTGTGTGAAAACAGACGTAACATGATTGTTATAGTAATAATCACAGTGTTTGTGGAATACAACATTATAAACTGATTTGTGATTTTCCACACAATCCAAATAATAGTTCTTGTCATATTATGAGTCCCTGAGGTAGAAAAAATGAGTAGGCATTTTGGTTTAGCCCTTTACCATCTATTTTCTAGTAAAATATGACATTTCTAGATAAAAGAATTTTTGTGCTTCCGACATATACAAAATAGAAATATCCATATAGTATTATATCTGTATATCTTATACTTATTTCTGTATTGGTTGAGACAAACTTTTAACATGCAGAGAGTATTGGCTGATATATAACTTCATCAAATCCTCAGCATGTTATTATACAAATGGGCAGTTAAGTGCTTTGAGTATTTAAAATAAAAGAGATAAAAGATTATGTAGCACTTAATTCTTTTAAAAAATTGAGGAAGCTGAATATTTGAATTGGACTGAAACTTTAAAATCACTGCTACTTGGAAGTAGTTTTCAAAGCTACACAAGCTTTGAAGTCAAGCATATCTGGGTTCAAGGAGTCTTTGACATTTAGGAGATGTGTCAAACAAGAAGTACTCTTAAGGTTAGACTAATTAGAGAAGGTTTCATGGAGAAGTTAGGATTTCAGATGAGCCTCAGAAGATAAGTGAGCTTGAGTCTGACTTCGCTGCAAGAAGGCTAATGAAAGTAGTGAACACTGGAAAGCAAGGAAAAATGAGCACTGTACATATGAAGGGGAAAAGTTTAAGTGGCTGAATGAAGCCACGTAGGAGCTGATCCATTAAGTGCATGCTAACACGGTGCTAAGAGCTTTAGGAATGCAATATTATCCTCATTCTAGAAATAGGGAAACTGAGACTCAAGAGATCTACACAGGTTAGAGATAATTATTTAATCAATCAGTAACTTGACATCCAAAATTAAAAAGGGGGAGTGGTATAGAATAACAGGGAAAAAATCCAACACCTGACTGAATGAGATAAATGTTAAAATTCTAGCTCTCCCACGAAACCATAAAGGCCTTAGGGATCAGTATCTTCGTATCTAAAGTGAGAGAAATGAATTAGATAAGCTCTAGGTCCTTTCCAGTATGAACTTCTAAAACTTATTTATACATTTAAAACATAAGACAAGATGATTAAACTACCATGTGGCCAAAAAAGAAAGAAAAAAAACAAAGAACACAAAATGGCCAATTTAAAGAACCTAAAACAAAGAACACGAAATGGCCAATTTAAAGAACCTAACAAATGACTTGATATAAGCAGTCAAAAAAAGTCTTGCTCAGGTCTCTGGGACTAAATCAAAGATCTAGTTAAATCTTAATCACCAAAATAACATTAAATCACTAAAATGACATCAAAATACAGTCAAGAATACAAACATTATGAAAACCCCGGTGGAAAACTGACAACCAGCATGAATACTTGTCTCTAGGCAACCCCCAGCTGAATACTCATTTCCTGTAACCCCAGTAAAACCCAAACCTCAACAACACAAAAACCACTTCTGGAATTAAGACATGAGGTGGAAAATTAAAGAGAGACGTTTTCGAATTGATAAGCCTATCTACTCAATAAAAAACAAAGTATTTGAAGAAGTAAGTTAAAATACTCTTGGGAAACCAGACCTACTAAGCAAAACACCAACAAATAGGAAAATATGAACTATAGCTGAAATTTGTCTAGTACTGAAAATTCTCTTTAAAGAATTTAAAAAAAAGGAAAGCAATCAAATAATAAAAAAATTGGGGGCCACTGAAATCTTAAATACTGATGCTGAGTTTTATTAGAAGGAAAAATTAATGTAGCTATATTATTAAATCAAAGTATAAAATGTTTTAAAAATGTAACGTAATTTAAGGGGAGAAGTAAAATTTGATCATTTTTCAGCATTTAATAATTTTATAGTTAATATTGCCCTAAAATTAAAACTTAAAACTACCTTAAAATTCTTTTAAAAAATACTGATAGCATTCCCCCAAAATCTTGATGCCTTTACTTCAAGCAAAATGAGAAGGATTATTTCCTACTGTAAGGTTTCAAGTAATCAAACAGCAGAATAGAAAAGATTCACACAAAAAAACACAACCAGTCTGAATTTTTTTAGACCTCTGATTATATCAAACACACCAATGTTTATTTATCTCAGGCTTAAATTCATTGAAGTTTCCATGTACAAGGGCAGGATACAAAGCTGGAGCTAAAAGCAGCACATGGAGGGGGAAAGAATTCAGAGTTTTTAGTGGAAAACACGCTAAACATTTATAGGAATGTGATCCAGTCACCAGTGAAAAAGATTGATGTGATCTTAGACTAAAGTAATCCATAGAGTACAGACATTTAAGAAGGAGGAGATGTGTTCCTGTTAGATCACACTGGCATACTGTACTATCAGACAAATTTTATTAAAATAACAATAGAGTTTCGGAAAGAAAGCTGACAAGAATACACCCCAGGTAAGAAGAGGAGCAAGAGTAGTTAGGAGTCCAAGCGTGAAATTAAACTATGGTCCCACTACTTACTAGCTGTGTAAAACTATGGGCAAGTAACAACTTCTTTTGTTCTCGCTTCCTTTGTTGTGTGAAAAGGGGATGAAAGAACCCACCTCACACTGTAAGGACCAAAAAAAAATGTTTACTACTACCACTACCACTACCACTACCACTACTACTAATTTTCTTTTTCTTAAATTTTTTTGCAGAGACTGAGTCTCGCTATGTTGCCCAGGCTGGTCTTGAACTCTGGGTTCAAGCAATTCTCCTGCCTCAGCCTCCCAACATGCTGGGATTACAAGCATGAGCCACTGCACCTGGCCTACTACTACTTTTATTACCACCACTGATTCATGTGAGAAATATTTGAAGGAACCAACAAAAGTATGGGCTAAAAACGGGATGAGGCATGAATGACGGCAGTCTTTAAACAGCTAAAGGGCTATGGAAAGAAGAAATTCTATCTCTGCTGGATTATAGCAAAGAGGTAAGAACACATGACAAATATTTACTTGCTAAATTTTTTTAAATGAATAACCCATAAAACACATAAAATACCCACAGAGGGAAGAAGGAAATGGGGAGGGAACAAGAATAGAAGCTAGGTTCTCTATATGTACCACTTTGTAGATTTCACTTTGGAAACAGTTTTTAAAACTACAAAATAAAAAATTGTTAAAGTAACCCTTAAACATTAAAAAAAAAAAATTAACTGAAATATCTAATTCATAATTAGTTATGAAAAATCTAATTCATAACCACAGAGAGAAACTATTTCAAGTAACTCTAAAACTAGCAATTTGCTTCAACAGTTAAAAAAAAAAAAAAGTAGTAACAATAATAGCCAGTGTAGAAAATGTTTGCATAGGCATTTTTTTTTTTTCACTTAATCTTAACAACATACCTGTAAAGTATTTCTTGCTTTTCACAGAGGATGAAACTGTGGCTCAGAAAGTTAAAGAACTTGTCAAGGTCAATTTGATGACTAGCTGTATAGAAATGTAAACCTAGCTCTCCTGACAGCAAATCCTTGACTCTGCCTATCATACTACATTTCTCCATTTCTGCATCTTTACTTCACATTCTCATCATCTTGAGTTTCCTCCCTTCTCAGCCCAACCCACTGAAATCCTTCTCATCTACCAGGGCCCAGCTCAAATGCCTCTATGTGGTAAAACAAAAGCAAAGAGCTCTGATGGAAAAAAATCGGTATTTTTTTGGAGACACGGTCTGGCTCTGTTGCCCAGGCTTGAGTGCAGTGGCGCAATCTGGGCTCACTGCAGCCTCTACCTCCTGGGCTCAGGAGATCCTCCCAAGTAGCTGAGACCATAGGTGCACACCACCAGGCCTGGCTAATTTTTTTTTCTTTTTTGCATGTGTGTATTTTTTGTAGAGATGGGGTTTCACCCTGTTGCCCAGACTGGTCTTGAACTCTTGAGCTCAAGCTATCTGCCTGCCTTGGCCTCCCAAAGTGCTAGGATTACAGGCATGAGCCAATAGCACCCGGCCTGTAAACTGTTTTTTATTTAAGTAGGAACCAAAACACATGTTGGAAATAATTACTTTTCTTCACACTAAATTTTCTTTGGGGAATTTTTATTATTGTTTTTAAAAGTGTGCTGTTCAGGACAGCTTTTAGGATGCTCAAGCTATCAGTGCTGTTTTTATTTCTTATATACAATATGGAAAAATATAAATGTTTTGTAGGACATAAAATCTCAAGAGCCCTTAAGAGCTATACATCACACTTGGATGATAAATTAAGCAGATAAATGACAAAATCTTTTTCATCACAACCACACTTGTTTTCGATGGGAATAAATGAGTATTCACAGGTATGGAAATCACTCTTGCTTCACAATGCGGAAGTATTTGATACATTAAGTTATGTCAAAAATGACCTTTTATTATTTGTGATAAATATGTTTGAAAATTAAAACCCAATACCCCAGTGCAAACATTCTACTTCTTAGGAACAAAACCATCTCTGCTTAGAATGATCCCTTACCTCCTAAGTGGTATCACTAAGGCATCATTTACAGAGGGATAAAATACTTATTTCTCCACATCTAAGTCTGGACATTAGAGGTACCTGATTAGGATTTTTGATTGGCATGTAGTCCTCATCTTCTTTTTCTTCAGAGCAGTGACGGGTTTTCTTCTTGTGTTTTTTACTTGTGTGTGAGTGACCTGATTTTGAGTCTTCTGCCTGCTCATCTAGTATAAGATCATATTTTGCACTACAGCAGTTAGTTAAGGATAAATGTGAGAAATAATACTGGTAAGACATCAAAACTTAAGAATCTGGTAAACAAAGGTCATAGGCTAAAAGTAACTTTAAAGCAAAAAGCATCTCAAAAGAATAGAGTACATTTCTTAAACAAAACTAACATTTTCTTTCATTACGCAGTCAGGAGAAATGGAAAGAATCCTAATCCTAAACAATCTTAACAACTAGTAGGCAAAAAAATAGAGGGAAAATAAACATGTTTGTCAATAATAATAAAATAAACAGAAAATGAGGGACATCTTTAACCAGAAAAAAATAAGATATTATAAATTCCAATGCCCAGAAAAGCTATATAGGATAGCAGGTATGTCCCTTCTTTTAGTTCAGTCCTACGGGAGGAAATTCAGCAATGCGTATCAAGTTATCATGTTTAAATTCTTTTTTTTTTGAGACAGAGTCTCGCTCTGTCACCCACGCTGGAGTGCAATGGCGCAATCTCAGCTCACTGAAACCTCTGCCTCCTGGGTTCAAGTGATTCTCCTGCCTCAGCCTCCCGAGTAGCTGGGATTACAGCTGCTCACCACAGCAATACCCGGCTAATTTTTTTGTTTTCTGTTTTTTTTTTTTGAGACAGAATCTCACTCTGGTTGCTCAGGCCGAAGTGCAATGGCACAATCTTGGCTCACTGCAATCTTTGCCTCCCGAGTAGCTGGGATCACAGGCACCCGCCACCACACCCAGCTAATTTCATATTTTCGTATTTCAGTAGAGATGGGATTTCGTATTTTCAGTAGAGATGGGGTTTCACAATGTTGGCCAGGCTGGTCTCAACTCCTGACCTTGTGATCCGCCCACCTTCACTTTCCAAAGTGCTAGGATCACAGGCAAGAGCCACCACGACTAGCCATCATGTTTAAATGCTAATAAGAATTTATAAATAAAGTTAAATGAACAAAAATATACACAATAGCCAGGCGTGGTGGCTCACACCTGTAATCCCAGCACTTTGGGAAGCAGAGACAGGCAAATCACTTGAGGCCAGGAGTTTGCAACCAGCTTGGTCAACATGGTGAAACCCCATCTCCACTAAAAATACAGTAATTAGCCTGGCGTGGTGGCACACACTTATAATAACCCCGGCTACTTGGGAGGATGAGGCAGGAGAATCATTTGAACCCAGGAGGCAGAGGCTTCCATGAGCTGGGATTTCACCATTGCAGTCCAGCCTGGGTGACAGAGTGGGACTCTGTCTCGAAAAACATTTTTTTAAAAAAGTGTAATAGGATTACTTTTAGTATCAAAGTGGGAACAACAAAATACCTAGAAATATATACTTAAATGCATTATAGTACTTCAACAAGATATTATAAAGGAAGTTAACAATGATAAATGTTACAGAAAAAAAACCTAGAAAGATGTTTATGAAAATTAACATGAAAAAAGCTTGAAGCAAAAACTACATATACTATATAACAATTATAACTTTACATAAGACAAAGGCTTGAAAGAAACAAGGAGAAATAAAAAGTATCATGTGTCTAGGTGATGAAGCTATGAATGAATCCTTTTAAATTTCATATAAATGTGTTAAAAACTTCTTAATGTTTTAATTCAGAGATAAGTATTTTCTTAAATATAGTATCTTAGAAGATAAAATATATAATAATTACAACTTCTGCTAAAAATAATCTCAACCTCAAAGATGGGTTTTGTGGAAGGCTGACATGGGCTGGAATGGTGGTTTTCAAAAGAAAGCTTATGAGGAAGCCCAACAGGCAGAGCTATGCTAGTTCCATGTGGGACCACAGTAAACACTTCCCTCAGGACTGGAGGCTCATGTCGGCTTCACAAAGCCACAGCTCCACATTCTCCACAGGAATGTCTCACTTCTACATAAAAGCAAATGAAAGACACTGTCCCTCCTGGCTTCCCAAGAGATAACTAACAAGGGTTAGTCAGCTCATGCCATCCTGTTATGACTCCATTATCTCCAACTTCTTCCCCCTTTTTACTATGCCACACTGTTTCCAAGGCATCTTCTGGATCTTGCCTGCTCCAGATACACATTCCATAGCTCCTGCCTATGATTTCATCCTAATGTGTGCTCTGCACATGCTGCTCCCTCTATCCAAATTCTTCAGAGCAGTGTTTTTCTTTCCTTTTTTTCTGAGACTGAGTCTCAGTCTGTTACCCAGGCTGGAGTGCAGTGGCCCGATCTTGCCTCCCTGAAATCTCCCCGTCCCTAGTTCAAGTAATTCTCCTGCCTCAGCCTCCCAAGTAGCTATGATTACAGGTGTACACCACCACACCCGGCTAATTTTTGTATTTTTAGTAGAGACGGGGTTTCGCCATATTGGCCAGGATGGTCTCAAAATCCTGACCTCAAGTGATCCACCTGCCTTGGCCTCCCAAAGTATTGGGATTACAGGCATGAGCCACTGCACTGGGCTCACAGCACTGTATTTCAAACTGATGACTATAATCCATCAATGGGGTACAAAATATATTTAGTGGGTCACAACAGCATTTTTTAAAAATACAGAAATACAGTATATGCCACCTAAAAATTTTTTTTTTATTAACCTTTTGATTCGAGAATATGTGTGTGTGTGTGTGTGAATGACTATACCATGACTGTACTGGGTGAAGTTAAAAGCTGTATTTTAAAAAAAAATGGAGACAGGGTCTCACTATGTTTCCCTGGCTGTTCTCAAACTTCTGGGCTCAAGCAGTCCTCCCAACTTGGCCTCCCCAAGTGCCGGAATTAAAGGCCTGAGCCACTGCACCCAGCCTATTTCTTAAATGATGGATCACATGAAAGAAGACAGCATTCCACCTCAGCCCTCCTATCTCCAATGTTAGAGTCACAGCTTTAATGTCACTTTTTTCAGTGTTGAGGGTATTCTCTAACCTCTCTCCCCTTATTATGAGTTCCATATCCCTTTGCAATATTTCTTTGCAATGGTTTAGACATATTTAGTTAATGGTAATTATTCTATGTCTGTTCTTTTTCCCCACTCTAACAATAAAATGTAAGCTCTGGCTGGGCGCAGTGGCTTACACCTGTAATACCAGCATTTTGGGAGGCCGAGGCAGACGGATCACGAGGTCAAGAGATCGAGACCATCCTGGCCAACATGGTGAAACCCCGTCTCTACTAAAAATACAAGAATTAGCTGGGTGTGGTGGCGTGCACCTGTAGTCCCAGCTACTAGGGAGGCTAAGGCAGGAGAATTGCTTGAACCCGGGAGGCGGAGGTTGCAGTGAGCCAAGATCGCGCCACTGCACTCCAGCCAGGCGCCTGGTGATGGAGTGAGACTCTGTCTCAAAAAAAAAAAAATGTAAGCTCTATGTGGGCAGGAACTAAATATCTTCCACTGCTAAACTGGGTATGTGACAGACGCTAACTAAGGATCTGTAAGATGATTTGTCATACCCTCAAGACACTTGTTATATTTCTTGCTTCCTCACTTACCCACTATCTTGTACATACCACTAAAATCAACAGTTTTAGAAGACATCAAATCCCTCCCTTTGAATAAAACACAAATTTGTGAGCTCACTGCCCTCTTTTCTCCAGTTTCTTCCCTGAGGCCTAGCTGGGCCAAGTTATTTCCTTCTCCTACTTCTATTTTTGATTGTTCTTATTAAGAATCTATATTTACAGTAATTTCTTTCTCTCAAGGCCCATAAAGCAGATGCCACCATGCCTTAATTGACTGACGACAACTTACCTGCACATCAGACTATCCCATAATGGCATTTCTTTGTCTATATCAACATCAGAAGGCTAGAAGCTACACTATTCCATATAGGTATATGTGTGGTTGTTTGAATTAATTAAAATTAAAGAAAACTTAAAATTCCCCATCTTCTAGCTACAGTTATTAGTAAAAAACCTAAATTTAATTTCAAAGATTTAGAAAATAAATCTCAAATGTATTCCATTGATACCTTTTATGATTTAGAGCTTTCAATCATATGCCCTTGAATGCTGATATTTTCAGACCAAATCTCAGCTTCTTGTTTGGTCTGTCTGCATGTGAAAGCCTCTAATCATGCTGATTTTATCAGCTTCCTTCACTTTATCCAGCTAACACCTCACAATGCTTTATGCATTGTAGATAGTCAACACATCTTAAAACATGAATATAGACCAGGTCAACCTGATACTCATCTTTCTTGATGAGTACTTGGAAAAGAAATGTCTACATAACATGTATGGGAAAAAAAATCCCTGAAATACCACTAGAAACTAGGAAACAAAGACACCATTTACCAGAATCACAAAAGAATTAACTTTGGCAATGCGTGGAGTGATATATTTATAATGGGAAAAATTAGTGAACAAACTAAAATGTCATAATATAAACTATCTTTCGGCTGAGTGTGGTGGCTCATGCCTGTAATCCCAGCACTTTGTGAGGCCGAGGCGGGTGAATCACGAAGTCAGAAGATCAAGACCATCCTGGCCAACAAGGTGAAACCCTGTCTCTAATAAAAATATAGAAATTAGCTGGGCGTGGTGGTGCACACCTGTAGTCCCAACTACTCAGGAGGCTGAGGCAGGAGACTTGCTTGAACCCAAGAGGCAGAGATTGCACTGCACTCCAGCCTAGTGACAAAGCAAGACTCCGTCTCAAAAAAAAAAAAAAAAGACAGTATGTTTTATTGCTTTTTCTCTCAATCTAAAACTTGGAAGAACCTGAAGTAAATGATCAAGTCAATGGATTTCTTTTTAATCCTACAAAAGTGAACTCTGAACTCAAAAGAAGCCCAATAAATATGTGTTGTTTAAATTATAATATACTATACAGAAAGTAACCTAATTTTGTGACAGAGAACAATAGAATTTTGTTATCTAGATAAGAAAGTTAAACATAAGAGTGGTTAGCACAAAGGATTCAGCTTAGCAATAAATTTCTGATTATGAGGAATAAAAAACATTAAAATTATATACAAAAAATACAAAGCTAGTGTTACAGCTCTTTTAAAATTTGTCTAGCAGGCTTTCCAGTTTTTTTAGGAAAGCCCCCCAGAAAAGAAAATACAAATCTCCCCTGAAGATCTGCTGAGAATATGCTAAGTAGGAAAGTACTTAACCTAGAATAGGAAGGTATTAATAAAAGAACTAGGCTACAGATTTCTTTCAGCCTTAACTTTTTCTATACACTAGAGTATAGTCAAAAAGCAAAGTATATGTAAGATCTTGAAAAGAGATAATGATAACACTGAAATGTCCTTTGACGTGATAAAAAAATAAATTAAATTAAATTTTTAAAAAAGAAAGGGGTAATGATAAACTAAGTTATTTCCTCACAAACAATCTGGATTCAGGAACTTTGTCTTCTATAGCTTTTGTGACTTTTGATAACACATCACACAGAACTCTACACATAGCAGATAGTCAATATATATTAACTAACTGATTCTTGGTAAGGATACTCCTGTTTGGGCTTTACTTTATCTTTCAGAACCAGATTAGATGGTTTATCCTGTTCTTTTTCATATTCCTTGAAATCACTCTTGGTGTATTTCCCACCTATTTATTAAAAAAAAAAGAAAAAAATGAGCTTAGTAAAAAAAAAACACCTAGTTAAGAACAATAATTATTTTATAAAAGGTGTAAGAGCTATTTTATAAATGGCATATATCGAGAGACAGAAAAAGAGAATAAAAGAATCATAGTAATTCCATCTCCATTACTAATTTAACTGAAACCAGATATCCATTTTGCTAGGTAGCCACATGCTGCCACCTAATGATATATGTGAATATTACAACATCAAACTTTCAAATAAATTACACACAAATGCAGTGTTCAAGCAGAGCCATTGAGTCCATGAGAACATTATGAGTCCATGAGAACATTAAGTCCCATGGAAAATGGAGAATTTGGGACCTGAGTTTAAGATCTGAAAGACCAGGTGTGGAAGAAGTGAGATTTTAAGAGACCTTTTAAGATCTAACAAGAGATACTCTGCTGCCAAATGGCAGCTTCCTTGCCTATTTCAGTCACATTAATAATTTCTTCCTTCTCTCAACTCCCATAAAGTAACAGAATCCACCAAACAATTCAGCAATTCACAACTAGTGTTTTTCTTTTTTACTAAAAACAGAACAAAAAAAAGTTCCTTAAAATCATGGGAAATAAGTGTTATAGAAAAATAAAGTAACCCTAAAATTCCCAGTAAAATTTAGCATTACATGTGAGTAACTATCAAAGTGAAACCTTATAAAAACCCTACACAAAAAACATAAAACTCTTATTATTTCAACATACAAGAGACCCAACTTTAAGACTGACATGCTACCAGGAATTTATTTGACATATGTGTATGTATATGTGGGAAATGTAATATGTACAGGGGTAGAACATACTGCTATGGACATGAAAGAGTAAAAATTTAGAAAACTTATTAATAGGACTAGTTCATTTTATATACTCACATGAACTGATTTCTTAGATATGCTGTTAAGTGAAAAATGCAAGGTACAAAAACAGTATGTATAGACTGTATCCTTTGTATTTTCCTTTTTAAAAGGAGAAAATCATATATATGCACATATGTATTCAAAGACTATAGGGGAAAATTAGTACCAATAGGTAATAATGGTTGCCCTGGAAGAAATTAAGATACATGAGGAGCAGGAATGAATGAGACTTTTATCTAACTTTTCATGGACCTTTTCTATTCTACATCATATGACAACTAAAACAAACAATAAAATTTAAGTTGTGTACCTAAAAAACTCAAACCACTATAAAGTCAAAATAATTACTTGGGAAACATATCATGTCTTCAGTGGATAATTATTAGTAGTTTATAATACAGTCAAACATAGAAAATATAATTTTTCATCAGTTTAAAATACACACACACTCACACACACAAACACACTCTACCTCAGTTTCTAGATAGCAGGTTTGTAAAATTATAAATGGCAGAAGTTACATGAATTAATATTTCTCCTAATTAACAGCACTCAGTTGAAGGCTCATATAAGCATGAAAAGCAGAACAGAAATAAGGCCAGGCACAGTGGCTCACGCCTATGATCCCAGCACTTTGGGAGGCCGAGGTGAATGAATTACCTGAGGTCAGGAGTTGGAGACCAGCCTGACCAACATGGTGAAACCCTGTCTCTACTAAAAATACAAAACTTAGCTGGGCATGGTGGCACGTGCCTGTAATCCAGCTACTTGAGAGGTTGAGGCATGAGAATGGCTTGAATCCGATAGACAAACGTTGCAGAGAGCCAAGATCACGCCACTGCACTCCAGCCTGGGCCACAGAGTGAGCCTCCATCTCAAAAAAAAAAAAAAAAAAAGAAAAAAGAAAGAAAGAAAGCAGAGCAAACACAAAAGAAGATAAATCATCATACCTTTTCCTTTCCATTTAACCTTTGCAACAGACTGGCTAAAATCCACATGTATTCTTCTGTCATCTATAAGTACATTGTCCATTTTGAAGAATGCTTTCTCACAATCTTCTTCCTGATAATAATTATAAAAACTCAAGCATAAATCTTTATGGAAAAGATTTCTGTAGCTAGAATACTGAAAATACAAAAAGTTTGTTACAAAAATTAATGTTTGAATACTTATTACATACCAGATGCTGTTAAATGCTTTGCATCTATTATCTCAAATAACTCTGGTAACAGCCCCATGAAGTACTATCTAATATTATTTCCATTTTCTCAATGAGAAAACAGACATTTAGAGAAGCATAGAAGCTGTTGGCAAGGGTCAGAGTCAGCATTTTAAAGAGGCAGTTCGACTGCAGTAGACAGATAAATACACACTTACTGACTGTATTATACAAGTTCACAATCCTTTTTACTCAAAATCCAAAAACATCCTGAAAAGTGAAAGTTGTTTTTGTAAGTTTGGTGTTAAAATTTATTTGACAGCAACAATGGACCTAATGGTAAGTTATGACTTTTTTTTTAATCCACTTAGTATGAATATCCATTTGTTTCACTGCAGAAATACTTTTGTGACAGCTTATGAAATGCAGACTCAGAAGGATATTACATAACCACGGATGTAATATGTATCTGTGTGTATGCATACACACAGTATTACCTTTCTGAATTCTGAAAAACTCTAAATTAGGAAGCCTACTTATTCTTAGGGGTTTTAGATAAACTGTGAGCCTGCAATACCAAAGTCTGTGGTACACAAGAATCCTTCCTGTCAGTAGCTTCCCAACTCTAAATCCCTGTTTCTGACACTGACGGTGACGTATTTCAACTGAGCACTGATCAATTTTCTTTTATATTCCTGGAAACTTATTCTTACTAGAGATAATCCAAAGAGAAACAGATAAAATAGTTATATTTATTTATTACATGTGTCAATAATAAAATTAATTACAGACTCCATGAAGATACAGACAAAGCTTTATTCATCTTTGTAACTACATCATTTAGAACATCATATGCCATGGTATCTAAAACGTAGGCAATCAGTGTACATTTCATGAATCTGACTGATTATTTTCAGGCAAGTATAATTCTATCACCATGCCATTTCTGCAAAGAGAAAGCACTCAGATCACTTTTTCAGGAGGACAGTATTTGCAAATACTCAATTTACTTACACCAAAATAATAGTTAAGAAATCTCTTCAAAATTGAGAAACTCTTTCAAAAATATATATAAAAATTCAAAAGTCAAAAACAGCTATCATAATCTTCAAAAACAACAAAGTTAGAAGACTCACACTGTAAGTTATAAAGACATTATAAACCTACAGTGATTAACACAACAGCAGTATATGAATAGACAAATATATCAGTGCAACAGTATAGCTTCTGGAAACAGACTTTATACATATATGGATACCTGATTTACAACAAAGGTGGTACTACAGAGCTGTGGGACAGGACAACTTTTTTATTATTTTATTATTTTCATCAGTAGAGACCTCAGAGAAAAGGACAACCTTTTAAATGAATGGTGCTAAGTGTCACTTGGCAATCCAAGAAAAATGAAATAATGTAATACACATACACAAAAAGCATTTTACAGAATTGAATGGAAAACAATTTCACAACAAAACTTCTAAAAATAATACAGGAGAATAGCCTCATGTCTTTGAAGTAGGCAAAGATTTTTTTAATTTACCATTAAAAATAAAGAAAAATATTGACAAACTGAATCATTAAAATTAGAAATTTATCAAAAGACACCATTAAGAAAGGAAAAAGGGGGACAGGCGCGGTAGCTCACACCTGTAATCCCAGCATTTTGGGAGGCCGAGGCGGGCAGATCACAAGGTCAGGAGTTTGAGACCAGCCTGGCCAATATGGTGAAACCCCGTCTCTACTAAAAATATAAAAATTAGCTGGGCATGGTGGCAGGCACCTATAGTCCCAGCTACTCGGGAGGCTGAGGCAGGAAAATCGCTTGAACCCAGGAGGCAGAGGTTGCAGTGAGCTGAGATCACACCATTGCACTCCAGCCTGCGTAACAGAGCAAGGCTCCATCGTAGAAAAAAAAAAAAAAAAGGCATGCCTGTGGTCCCAGCTACTCAGGAGGCTCGAGTTGGAGAATGATTTGAGCCCATGAGTTCAAAGTCCAGCCTGGGCAAAACATAGAGATCCTGTCCCTTAAAAAAAGAAAAAAAAGGAAGAAAAAAAAAAACTAGGCTGGGTGCGGTGGCTCAAACCTGTAATCCCAGCACTTTGGGAGGCAGGGTGGATCACCTGAAGTCGGGAGTTCAAGACCAGCCTGACCAACATGGAGAAACACCATCTCTACTAAAAATACAAAATTAGCCGGGTATGGTGGTACATGCCTGTAATTCCAGCTACTCGGGAGGCTGAGGCAGGAGAACTGCTTGAACCTGGGAGGCAGAGGTTGCAGTGAGCCGAGATTGCACCATTGCACTCCAGCCTAGGCAACAAGAGCGAAACTTCATCTCAAAAAAAAAAAAAAAAGTAAAAGGAAATCCACAGAGCAGAGATATCTGTAACACATATAATAAACAACAACAACAAAGCTTGCCTCCAGAAAATAAAGAATCCTTAGAGATCAATAAAAAAGCAAAACCCAGTGGGTACAGTGGCTCACGCCTACAATTCCAGTACTTTAGGAGGCCAAGGCAGGTGGATCACTTGAGGTCAGGAGTTCAAGACCAGCCTGGCCAACATTATGAAACCCCATATCTACTAAAAATATAAAAATGAGCTGGGTATAGTGACACACACCTGTAATCCCAGCTACTTGGGGGCCTGAGGCAGGAGAATCGCTTGAAACTGGGAGGCGGAGGTTGCAGTGAGCTGAGGTCATGCCACTGCACTCCAGCCTAGGCAACAGAACAAAACTCTGTCTCACAAAAAGAAAAAGAAAAAAAAATGGTATAGCTCTAGAAAACTGAAAAACATGGGCAGTCATTAGCCTACGTGCTACAAATGAAATAAATTTTTTTTTGTGAGGAAATAAATAATAGATTGTATAGTGTCAATGAAAGAATGCTAATGCAGGACTACAAGTTTTCACAACAAACCAAAGGTAAAGGTCTTTCTGCTGGCACCAATGTACCTTGTAAGTATCATTTCTGGTACATCTGACACAGTGCCTACAAACATCTTTATGTGTCTATCCTCCTCAACCCTCCATGATTTATCTTGTATCCCTAAGCCTTACTGCTGTGTCTGAAAACATAAAAGTATTCCATAAATGCTTTGTAATAATTAGAACTTAGAATGAGCTACTACTGGATACATCTTAGTCTGAAGTTGCATTAAAAAACAGCATACCATAGCATAATGTAAACTCAATGGGAACAGAATTAGACTATCTGAGTTCAAATCCTAGCTATGACATTCATTTACTAGGTGTATGATTTTGAACAAGTCACATTAGCATTCTGTGTCTCAGTAAACTTATTTGGTAAAGGGGACGGTCCCTATCTTACAGAACTGTGAGGATTAAATGCAGCAAAAGTAACATAATGCCTAGCTTAAAATAAATATTTGAGCAACATAAGCTACCATCATTATTACAGCTCCAGAAGAGACCATATAATCTAATATCCAAGTTTTATTTATAGGAAGGTAAGGCCTAGAAAGAAGGGTTAACTAAACTGCCAAATATCATACAATAGCTAGCTAGTGACAAAAGAGGGATTAATATTTAGATCTTAACATCCAGTTCAGTTCTATTACTCACTTTTATCTCCACTTAAGTAATAGGGAAAAATTATTAGAGTCTATGAGGCCAGGAGCGGTGGCTCACACCTGTAATATCAGCACTTTGAGAGGCCAAGGCAGGCAGATCACAAGGTCAGGAGTTCGAGACCAGCCTGACCAACATGGTGAAACCCCGTTTCTACTAAAAGTACAAAAATTAGTCGGGCATGGTGGTACATGCCTGTAATTCCAGCTACTCAGGAGGCTGAAGCAGAAGAATCATTTGAACATGAGAGGCAGAGGTTGCAGTGAGCCAAGATTGCGCCACTGCAATCCAGCCTGGGTGACAGAGCAAGACTCTGTCTCAAAAAAAAAAAAAGAGTCTATGAAGGCCTTTACCTAGTTCTAAAGAATGGCTGGCCATGATGGCTCATGCCTGTAATCCCAGCACTTTGGGAGGCCGAGGCGTGCAGATCTCTTGAGGTCAGGAGTTCAAGACCAGCCTGGCCAATATAGTGACACCCCATCTCTACTAAAAATACAAAAAAAATTAGCAGGGCATGGTGATGGGCACCTGTAATCCCAGCTACTTGGGAAGCTGAGGCAGGAGAATCGCTTGAACCCGGGAGGTAAAGGTTGCAGTGAGCCAAGACTGCACCATTGCATTCCATCTTGGGTGACAGAGCAAGATCCTGTCTCAGAAAAAGTTCTAAAGATACTTTCATGCAGATTGCACCTGAACCTAAGTAAAAGTATGGATATTAACATCAATAGATGTTGGATTTATCCCCTATATGGATACAATAAAGTTAATTTTGAGGAGTGCCAAAAGAAAGGGCAATTCTAGAAACTAGAAAAAGTTCTACAATTTTTCATATTTTAATATCATATAAAAGCAAATAAATACCAAACTTATGTCTGTATTATGACATACCTTTTCAAATTCAATAAAAGCATAACAGAGGGACTCTCCTGTCTTCCAGTCCCGGATAACTTCACAACTGAAACAAAGTATTTAAAAGTGACTTAAAAAAAAAGTCGGTAGCGGGGAGAAAGCATTCACTCTCACTCTTCAAAACTTAAGAAGAAATAACTCATTTATTACAAGGCAAAGTTAAATTCATAGATTTTTCCAAATTTCTTTAATAACAATTCCTTTTTAAAAAATAGTTAACCAAACCAGTAACTAAATTATCTAAATTCTACTCTATATGCCCTATGCAGGCCTACGACTGCTAATTCCCTTAAGCACTGAAGGAAGAATAAAAATATTTAATTTTCATTTGGCAAAATAAAACTGCTAAAGATTTTTAAAATCGTAACACTTTTCTAGTCCAAATATAGATGATTATAGAATATCTGATATTACTTTAGAATAATGTATGCATATTCATACATATGTTTAGTAAGTTTAAGCTTTGAAATTTTTGATTTTTAATATTCAAATTAATAGATCAAATTTGACACTGTAAGCACAATGTTAACTACAGAACTAATATACCATAATAATCAAGTGAAAAGGCCGATAAGCTGGCGTTGAAAGCACCTGGCTTGTCCCCTTCCCCAAGTGTCATAAATCTCGTTTTAAAAACCTGAAATGAAAGGAAACTAAACATAATACTTTTTAATCAATGACAAAATAGTCCCCTTCCTCACAGACATACTAGTTTCACAGACTTTTTCATTTATGCAGGGAAAATTAGCCAAATAAAAATTTTGGAAAATTTAGTTTTAAATTAATTTTGACATAAATTGCTGATAATTCTAGGAGTTAAATGAGATAAATATTTTAAATACCAAAGAAGGCTATTAACGCATATTACAAAACTAGATTTAAATTGTTCCATTCATTTCCTGTTTTACAGTGAAAATGTGTGGGGAGTGGGTGATTCAACTATTTACCTCTATGTGTGTGTGTATATATTTATGTATACACACACATATACACTTTTCTTCCCTACTGTCCAAAGACTCACCTGTAAAAATAACCAGTACAAAATTCACCTAGAATTCACAGAATCATCAAAATATGTCATTAGAAAACCACCAACTAATACCTCCTTTTTCCAAATTTCTCTTTCCCTAAGGATTACCTTCTTATTGGCCCAAATCTAGAGAATATTATTTCCAGATCCTCATCTGTGGTCACTGGGTTCAATTTACACACAAACAGCACATTTTCTGGAGGTTTAATATCTGCATCAGGTAGGTCTCCCACCTAAATTATAAACAAACAAAAACATAAATCAATTCCTAGTTTCCATTCTAAATCCTATCCAATCCCCACAATGCTGATTTCCTTAAAACATCTAAGTTTATATTATATACTCCAGGCTCTGGAAAAGAAATCCAAATAAGATTTCAAAATTTGAACTATACTGTTCCTATTCTTAACAATATTAATAGCTAATATTTGCATAACTCATACTTTATGTGAATAGTGCTTGGGACTTCAGATATATTACACTAATTTTTGAAATAATCCTGCAATTTTCATTTTAAAGACAGTAAAGTGGCTGAGCACGGTGGCTCACGCCTGTAATCCCAGCACTTTGGGAGGCCAAGCAGGGTAGATCACTTGAGGTCAGGAGTTCAAGACCAGCCTGGGCAACCTGGTGAAACTCCATCTCTACTAAAAATACAAAAATTAGATGAGCGTGGTGGTGTGCACCTGTAGTCCTAGCTACTCGGGACACTGAGGCAAGAGAATCTCTTAAACCCAGGAGGTGGAGGTTGCAGTGAGCTAACACAACACAGCACTCCAGCCTGGGTGACAGAGATTGAGATTCCATTTCAAAAATAAATAAATATAATAAATAAGTAGATGAAATAAAGACAAGTAAAGTGAAATTTTAAAAAGTTAAATAAGTAACTTGCCCAAGGCCACACTGTGGTAAACAACAAAGCTGGGATTTGAACCTAGATTTATCTGTGTTCAAAGCCCAATTTTACCCCTACTTTTCCTTTCTTCAAGTATTTGACATATTTTTTAAAGGATAAGAATTTATATAAAGTTCATGTAAATAATAAAGCATTAAAAATAAAAATCACTATGATGCTACCACCTAGCTTAAGAACTAAAATGCCACCTGATCCCATTCTCCCTCTGCCTCTTCATCAGAGACAATGAATAACTTGTTTTTTGGTTTTCCTTTTTAGTCACTTCTTTGTGTATCATCAGAGTTTTACCACATATGTGTGCAACTCTATGCATACATTGTTTACCTTTGCTTGTTTTTGAACTTTTGAAAAATATAACCATACTGAAGCTAGGCTTCTGTGGTTTGTAATGCCCAATTCTTTTCACATTATTGTTCAATGTGGAATAGTAACAATTCCTGGATGTTTCTAGCTTTTGTCTCTTACATTCATCCTTTGGCCTTCTACTTCAGCCAAACTAAAGTCAACTTCACAATCAACTAGTACAATGGACACAGCATGTCACTTCCTACTGAAGAATCACTGAGGGTGACAGTAAAAGAGAACCATGATGATGGTATTGGTCTTATTATGGGAAAACTGTATTTCCCACGAGCCCTTAAATAGGGCAATAATATTCCCTTATACATATATTCAAACACTTAATATTCTCTTATACATATATTCAAACACTCTCTCAGAGATGATTTCTGAAAAGATCACCTGCAAAGTGTTTCCTGTTGGATAAACACATCCTTCCCCTCAAAATCTTGAAAATAAAAAACAATAAGATGCAACTGAGCCAATAAGATTTGCTCAATGATTCTGAAGTCTATCAAAAGACAACATTGTGTCCAATAAGAAGTATCAGCCAGGCATGATAGCTCACACCTGTAATCCCAACACTTCGGGAGGCTGAGGTGGAAGGATCACTTGAAGACAGGAATTTGAGACCAACCCAAGCAACATACTAAGACCTTGTCTCTACAGTAAATTTAAAAATTAGCCAGGCATGGCAGTGTGAGTAGTTCTAGCTGCTCAGAAAGTTGGGTGGACTGCTTGGGTCCTGGAGTTTTTGAGGCAGCAGTGAGCTATGATCACACCACTGTACTCCAGCCTGGGAAACAGAGTGAGGCCCTGCCTCTAAAAAAGAAAAAAAGAAAGAGTATCAAAACACAGAAGAAGAGCAAATTAAGAAAAATCCTCCAAAGCACCTATAATGGTAGAAAGAAAGCACAAATAAGAAAAAAAGTTAATGGGTCAAAAAAGAGTTTGCTATACTACTTAGTCAAAGCTAACTTTAAAATACTATTAGGAAATTTACAACATTCATAAAAGCTATGAGGTTCAAAACTAATTTTGCAAAACACTAGCTGAGGCTGATAACAGTGGCTCACGCCTGTAAGCCCAGCGCTTTGGGAGGCCGAGGCAAGTGGATCACAACGTCAGGAGTTCGAGACCAACCTGATCAACATGGTGAAACCCCGTCTCTACTAAAAATACAAAAATTAGCCAGGCATGGTGGCATGCATCTATAATCCAAGTACTTGGGAGGCTAAGGCAAGAGAGCTGCTTGAACCTAGGAGGCGGAGGTTGCAGCAAGCCGAGATCATGCCACTGCACTCCAGTCTGGGTGACAGAGCAAGACTCTGTTTCAGACAGAAAAAAAAAAAACAAAAACACTAGCTGAATTATCACCACATTATAAACAAATGCAAATAAAGAAAGAGAAACAGATGTTCTTAGAAAACAGAAGATGAAACATGTTAACAAAAATCAAAAGGACACAGAATCACCTTTTAGAATGACTAAAATCCAAAACAATACCACCACCAAATGCTGGCAATGATGTGAGGCAAAAGGAACTCATTCATTGCTGGTAGGAATGTAAAATGTAAAGCCACTTTGGAAGACAGTTTGGTAGCTTCTTACAAAGCGAAATCATTTGATCCAGCATCTGAACTAGGAGTTTACCTAGGTATTTACTGAAATGCATTGAAACTTTATGCCTAGACAAAAATCTGCATGCAAATGTTTACAGCAGCTTTATTCACAACTGCCAAAACTTGGAAACATCCAAGCTATCTTTTAACAGGTAAAAAATAAACAAGCTGTGATACATCCATACAATTAAATATTACTTAGCAATGAAAAGAAATGAGCTATCAGCCATGCATGGTGGCTCACACCTGTAATCTCAACACTATGGGAAGCCAAGTCAGGAGGATCACTTGAACCTAGGAGTTCAGGATCAGCCTGAGCAACATAGGTGAGACTCCACTTCTACAAAAAAAATTGTTAAATTAGCTGGGTGTGGTGGTGTGTGCCTACAGCCCCAGCTATTCAAGAGGCTGAGGCAGGAAGACTGCTTGAGCTCAGAAGTTCAAGGTTATAGTAAGTATGATAGCACCACTGCACTCCAGCCTGGGTGACAGAGCGAGACTTTGTCTCAAAAAAGAAAGAAAGAAAGAAAGAAAGAAATGAAATCCCAGGTAAGCAACAGAGTGAGACTGATTCCACAAAAAAATAAAATTAGCCTCGAATGGTGGCACACGCCTGTGGTTCCAGCTACTTGGGAGGCTGAGGTAGGAGGATTACTTGAGCCTGGGAGGTCAGGGTGCACTGAGCCGTTATTGCATCACTGCACTCCAGTTTGTGCAGCAGAGCAAGAACCTGTCTCAAAAAAAAAAAAAATGAAAAATGGGAGGGAAGGAAGGAAAAGGAAAAGGAGAAAAAAGGAGAGGAGGGAGGCAGGGAGGGAGGGAGGAAGGAAGGAAGGAAAGAAGGAAAGCAGGAATAGTGGAACCTTAAATGCATACTGCTAAGTGAAAGAAGACAGTCTGAAAAGACTACATACCCTATGATTCCAACTATATGATATTTTGAAAATGCCAAAACTATATAGGCAGTAAAAACATCAGCAGTTGCCAAAAACTGGGTGTTTGGGGTAGAGATGAACAGGTAGAGCCCAGGGGATTTTTCAGTGAAACTACCCTGTATGATCCTGTAAAGGTAGATAAACATTATCATACATCTGTCAGTTCCACAGAATGTACAACACAAAGCTTGAATTCTAAAGCATATCATAGATTTTAGTTAATAATGTATCAATATTGGCTCATCAACTGTTAACAAATGTATCACAATAATGCAAGAATGAGAGATGGAGTACATAGAGAAACTCTGTACTTTCTGTTCAATTTTTCTATAATCCTAAAATTGCTCTACAAATTGTCTATTTATTAAATGCAAAACCAAAAAAGGAATCCATGAGTCAACACTGATAATGAATGGATAGATAAGCAGTTAAGAAGGGAGGGCTCAGCTGGGCACAGTGGCTCATGCCTGTAATCCCAGCACTTTGGGAGGCTGAGGTAGGTGGATCACGAGATCAGGAGTTCAAGACCAGCCTAACCAACATGGTGAAACCTCATCTCCACTAAAAATATAAAAACTAGTCGGGCGTAGTGGCAGCGCCTGTATTCCCAGCTACTCAGAATTGATTGAACCCAGGAGGCGGAGGTTGCAGTGAGCAGAGATCGTGCCATTGCATTCCAGCCTGGGTAACAGACAGAGACTCCCTCTCAAAAACAAGAAGGGAGGGCTCTTTTTACAGTAGAATGCAGACTGGTAATTGTTTAAAGAGTGGTGGAGACCAGCCTTAAAAAAAAGAAAAAAAAGAGTGGTGGAGCTGGGAAATTACCAATTTGCACTTAATCAGAGTCAAGACTGATGCAGTCAGGAATCATGAATGGTTGAAAAATTTATGGGGGAAATTTGACAAGGAACAAGACACTTGAAATATCTCAAAGTGTCTAGCCACAGATTGTCTATTGGAGACAATGGGCAATGGATTACCATGACAAAGTAACCAAAATTACCATCTTCCAATGAGGAACTGATGAATATTGTACACCTCCAGATGTGACATCTGAGAAGCACAACACATCACACATGTACTATTTTGGCTGTGGGTGCATAACCTGAATCTAATCATTAGGCAAGAGTAGCTAATCCTAAATTAAAAAATATTCTATTGGCCAGGCGCAGTGGTTCACGCCTATAATCCCAGCATTTTGGGAGGCTGACTCAGGTGGATCACCTGAGGTCGGAGTTCCAGACCAGCCTGGCCGGCGTGGTGAAACCTCATCTCTACTAAAAATACAAAAATTAGCTGGGTGTGGTGGCAGGCGCCTGTAATCCCAGCTACCCAGGAGGCTGAGACAGGAGAATCGCTTAAACCTGGGAGGTGGAGGTTGCAGTGAGCCGAGATCGTGTCATTTCCCCCCAGCCTGGGCAACAGAGCAAGACAACGTCTCAAAAAAATAAAAAAAGCAAAGAAAAATATTCTGTAAAATAAATGCAACAGATGATAAGTCATAAGCTGGATTCTAGCCTGGAGGAGGAAACGATTATCAAATGATATTCTTAAAACAACTAGCAAAATTGGAATATAAACTAATTTCTGTCACTTTTAAATTTTCTAATTTTGATAACTACACTGTGGATATGTATATACTGTTACACACATTGAATACTGTTGCTCTTAGGAAACACACACTGATTAAGCGGTAAAGGGAAATGATAGGCAACTTACTGTCAAACAGTCCAGAAAAAAATATGTGTGTTTATGTGCTTGAATAATCAGAGAGAAAAAGAGAGAATCATAAAACAAATGTAGCAAAATGTTAAAGACTGGTGAATGTGGGTAAAAGGTATATAGAAGTTCTATGTACTTTCTTCCATAAATTTGAAACTATGTGAAAACAAGTTTTTAAAAGTATGTTAATCTATTTTCTTCTGGCATAAACTTCCAAAGTGTTGCTGTTGAAAAGTCTGATGACAATCTAAATTCATTCCTTTATAAGTAACTTACTGTTTCTGCCAAGTTGCTCAACATATCTTTCTTTCAAGTGCAGTAATTCTCTTAGAATTTGTCTTGGTGTTAGTTGTTCAGGGTCAATACTCTGAGATACACAGTGTGCTCATTAAAATGTATATTTTCTTTTTTTTTTTTAAATTTCAGTAAAGCTTTCTTGAACTATAGCATTTACTATTTGTTCATTCAGACAGGTGATAGTAATAGAAACTTAAGCCTGGGCAACACAGCGAGATCCTGTCCCTACCAAAAAGTTTAAAAATTAGCAGAGCATGGTGGTATGCAACTGTGGTCTCAGCAACTCAGGAAGCTGAGGCAGGGGCAATGCTTGAGCTGGGGAGTCGGAGGCTGCAGCAAGCTATGGTCATACCGCTGTCCTCAAGCCAGAGAAATGGAGTGAGACCCTGTCTCTATAAAATAATAATTAAATAAATAAACTTTAAAACAGGCTACAAATCTGAAAGTTCTCTTACATAAAACAATAATAAAAACTTTATTATCTATTCATTCAAATATTTATTACCTATGATACGACATGTATGTCCATTCTACAAAAATAAGAAATGGAAAATAATACCAAGTAGGTCAATTAATCATCTACTAAATTATTGTTCCTCAAATGACTTCATGTTGTTAGTTATACAGAGAATGTATTTTAGAGTGCTCAGTTTCCACCCATTATTTTCCCCTACAACCATTCTGTTTAATCTTAACACTTGAGTGGTACAATGAAGAGCTATTCTTTAATATACATAAAATTCAGCCTACTAAACACTCTTTAAAAATGAGATGACTATTAAACAACTAAAATTCAATTAATAAGTTAGAGATCCACTTTCCATTGTTTAAAAAGGCACTTAGCACTGTACTGACAGTACAGCCAAATTTATTTTCATCTGCATTATTATGCCATACCTAATTTAAACCAGAAAAAAATCATAACTAAATTTTTAATATTTTAAGACTACCAAAGAGCCAGAAATAAACACTCAATTAGCATTATCAAATATATTACAGAACAATTATTTGAACAAAGATAATTATCTTACCATCTCTAAAAGTATAGCCTGAGTTTTAGCCTCTTTTTCTGCCTTTATTTCTTCTACTTCCTCAGCTGATCGTCCTTTGAAATCATCAATTTCTTCATCTGCTCCTATTCGACCACTCTGTAAGGCAAAAGTTACTGATGTATATGTTTAAAGAATAAAAAAAAAATCTGAGAAACATGGAAGACATACTTTATTCTTAGTTATAGTGAGCTACAATCACACCACTGTACTCCAGCCTGGGTGACAGCATGAGATCCTATCTCTAAAAAAAAATTTTAATAATTAAACAGCAACTGAGACAAACTTATATACCTCCAAAATTGATTTAAATTAATTCTAAAGTATTAGCCAAAGTGGGCTTCTGTTAAAATCAAAATAAGCCAGGCACAGTGGCTCATGCCTGTACTCTCAGCACTTTGGGAGGCTGAGGCAGGTGGATCACTTGAAGTCAGGAGTTCGAGACAAGCCTGGCCAATATGGTGAAACTCTGTCTCTACTAAAAATAAAAAATTAGCCAGGCATGGTGGCACACGCCTATAATCCCAGCTACTCAGGAGGCTGAGGCACACGAGAATCACTTGAACAAGGGAGGCCGAGGTAGCAGTCAGCCACTGCACTCCAGCCTAGGCGACAGAGCTGAGATTCTGTCTCAAAAATAAATAAATAAATAAATAAAAATAAATACTTATATGGACACTATTATCCAATTCTAACTGCTGAATGAAGAAAAATAATCTTAGAATTAAGCACCAATCCCAAACATAAAGACAAATTCCACTTTGAGGAAGCCTCACAAACAGAAATTTATACCTTAAAATATGTGGGGGAAAAGTCTGTGCTGTTCCACAGAGATTTCTGAGTTCTAGCCTGGCTCCAGAGTAACCCCAGTTGAAAAGTTACCACACAAGATGATAGTTTAATTTGGACTCAAAAACTCTAGTTAGATGACAAGAAAAACACTTCCTAAGGTGTTCATGTAAGCTTCTAGAACTGAGGTTGTCCCAGTAGAAAAGAAACTGAAGAAAGGAAATTAGGGAAATGAGAAGATAGCTAGAAAAATTAGTATCTCTGTGGAAAAGAAAAAGAACTCTAAACTTGTTCTAGTATAAGCAAGACAATAATTCTGAAAAAATTAACTTCAATAGATGAAAAAGATAAATCCATACAAATCATTAATATGAATGGACATTTAATGACAAGGGGGCTTTACTTACATCTAATTGTTCCCTTGTAGGTTCTGGTGATCGATCAGGGATTAATAAATCATGAGGGTCATCAAATGGATCATCTAAAATCACTGTATGATTTATCCTTACAAAATAAATCCAAGTCAAATGTTACATATAAGTTATTTCTGAATCTATATTTTATTAGATTACAACAAATTACTTGATTATCTCTAATGCCAAAAAAACCTGTATTGCACATGGATATTACTAACCTAGATATACTTTCACAATGAGTGTTACTGTTCTGCATTGAGTGATGCCATATTTATTACCCTGCATTACTTTAGGATGTAAACTAACATAACTGTCTAAATCTTAGTACTTTTGCCCCATTTCTCAATTAAAAAACAAAATCAAAGCATTAATAATTCCTCCAAACATAAGTAATTATAAATAAATAATCAGTATAAGTATAAAAATACAAAAGATTCTTTTTATTATAAAGATTCTTATAGTTTTATATTAATTCACCTTTTGGAATTAGAATTATCAAGAAACCAGTCCTATGCATACTGTTTCTAACCATACCACTATGTGTCAAACATCTCAATATGAAAACATTCTAGTACATTCAGATAGTAAATTGTAACCACACCTGATATCCTGATATGGTACAAAGTCCTTGTCAACAAAGGTCTCATTAATTTTCTTAATTATGTCCATTCCTTCTGTCACCTCACCAAATACTGTATGGACACCATCAAGGTAATCTAGATTTTCTCCTGTAGTGATGAGAAACTACACAGAAAAACACATAACAAATACCAAAAAAAAAAAAACCATAACTCAAACTGAAATCAGTTACAGACTGACTTAAAAAATATACAAAAGAGTCCACATTTACTGCACGAATTCTTACAAACTTGTTACTAAAAGTAAAAAGTACAAAGCTTATGCAGGCATACCTCATTTTATTGCGCTTTACAGATACTGCATTTTTTTACAAGTAAAAATTTCTGGCAACCGTGTATTAAGTCTACTGGTGCCACTTTGCCAACAGCATATACTCACCTCATGTTTCTGGCTCACATTTTGGTAATTCTCACAAGATTTCAAACTTTTCATTACCATTATATCAGTTATTATGATCTGTAATCTCTGATCTTACTACTGTAATTGTTTTGGGGCACCACAAACTTGCCCATATAAGATGGTGAACTTAATCTATAAATGTTGTATGTTTTCTGACTACTCCACCAACCAGCCATTCCCGTCTTTCTCCCTCTCAGTGATCCCTATTCCCCAAGACACGACAATACTGAAATTAGGCCAATTAACCCTACAAGAGACTCTAAGTGTTCAAGTAAAAGGAAGAGTGGCACATCTCTCACTTTAAATCAAAAGCTAAAAATGATTGAGCATAGTGAGGAAGGCATGTTGAAAGCCGAGATAAGCCGAAAGCTAAGCCTCTTGTACCAAACAATAGCTGAGTTGTAAATGCAAAGGAAAAATTGATTCCAACTCTCATGGATGACTTTGAGTGGCACAAGATTTCAGTGAAGGAAGTAACTGCAAATGTGGTAGAAATTGCAAGAGAATAAGAATCAGATGTAGAGCCTGAAGATGGGACTGAATGCTGCAACCTCATAACAAAACGCAAACAGATGTGGAGCTGCTTCTTAAAAATGAGCAAACAAAGTGGGGGTTTTTCCCCCTTTTTTGAGAAAGAGTCTTGCTGTGTCACCCAGGCTGGAGTGCAGTGGCTTGATGTCAGATCACTGCAACCTCTGGCTCCCAGGTTCAGGCAATTCTCCTGTTCTCAGCCTCCTGAGCAGCTGGGACTACAGGCATGTGCCGCCACGCCTGGCTAACTGTTGTATTTTTAGTAAAGATGGTGTTTCACCCTATTGGTCAGGCTGGTCTCGAACTCCTGACCTCAGGTGATCCACCTGCCTCAGCTTCCCAATGTGCTGGGATTACAGGTATGAGCCATTGCGGCTGGCCAAGTGGTTTCCTGAGATGGAATCTACTCCTAGTGAAGACACTATGATCATTGTTGAATGACAACAAAGGATTTAGGATATTACATAAACTTGGTTGATAGAGCAGTAGCAGGGTTTGAGAGGATCGACTTCAATATTGAAAGAATTCTACTGCAGGTAAAATGCTATCAAACAGCATCATATGATACACAGAAATCTTTCATGAAAGGAATAGTCCATCAACATGGCAAACTTCTGTTGTCTTTATTTATTTGCAAGACAAGGTCTCACTGTCACTCAGGCTGGAGTACAGTGGTGCAATCACAGTTCACTGCACCCTTGACCTCCTGGGCTTAAGTGATCTTCTCACCTCAGCTTCCCAAGAAGCTGGAACTACAGGCAAGCACCACCATGCCCAGCTAATATTTGTATTTTTTTGTGGAGATGGGATTTTCACCATGTTGCCAGGGCTGGCCTCGAAATCCTGAGCTCAACTGATCTGCCAGCATTGGCCCCACAAAGTACTGGGATTACAGACATATGCCACTGGGCCAGTCTGTGGTCTCTCTTTTTTTTTTTTTTTTTGAGATTGAGTCTCACTCCGTTACCCAGGTTGGAATGCAATGGCACGATCTTGGCTCACTGCAACCTCCACCTCCCAGGTTCAAGCGATTCTCCTGCCTCAGCTTTCCAAGTAGCTGGGATTACAGGTGCCTGCAACCACACCTGGCTAATTTTTGTATTTTTAGTAGAGGCGGTGTTTCACCATGCTAGCCAGGCTGGTCTCTAACTCCCAACCTCAGTCAATCCGCCTGGCTCTGCCTCCCAAAGTGCTGGGATTACAGGTGTGAGCCACTGCACCAGGCCATGTTGTCTTATTTTAAGAAACTGCCACAGTCACACCAACCTTCAGCAATCACCACCCTGATTAGTCAACGGCAATCAACATCAAGGCAAGACCTTTCACCAGCAAAAAGATTATAATTTACTGAAGGCTCAGATGATCAGAAGCATTTTTTAGCAAAAAATAAAGTATTTTTTGGCCGGGCACGGTGACTCAAGCCTGTAATCCCAGCACTTTGGGAGGCCAAGGCAGGCAGATCACCTGAGGTCAGGAGTTTGAGACCAGCCTGGCCAACATGGTGAAAGGACGCCTCTAATGAAAATACAAAAATTAGATGGGTGCGGTGGTGTGCGCCTGTAATCCAGCTACTCAGGAGGCTGAGGCAGGACAACTGCTTGAACCTGGGAGTCAGAGGTTGCAGTGAGCCATGACCACACCACTGTACTTCAGCCTGGGCAACAAAGCAAGACTCCATCTCAAAAAAAAAAAAAAAAAAAAAAAAAAAGTATTTTTAAATTAAGGTATATACATTTTAAAAGACATAATACTATTGCACACTTAAGAGACTGCCATATAGTGTAAATGTAACTTTTATATGTATTGGGAAACCAAAAAACTTGTGACTTGCTTTACTGCAGTATTTGCTGTTATTATGCTGGCTTGGAAGCAAACCCACAGTATCTCCAAGGTATGTCTGTATATAAAATATCAACACATACAAAGATGTCCCCTTGATTGTTTAAAATACTTGGACAAGCCATGACTCAGCTTCATGTGTATATAGCAGAAAATACAAGTACCTACTCTAATGGGGTTGTTGGGAGAATTAAACAAGAAAATGAATGGAAGGTACTCTGCATAATGTTTTTTAAAAATTAAGAAATACTGAAAAAGGAGCCACAAATGTGAACAGTGATAATCATGGAGAGTGGAGCTGTAGGTAATGTTTTTCTTTGTACTTTTCCGTATTTTCTCAAGTCTTCACAATGGGAATGCCTTTACATTTAAAAGAAGAAAATAATGTTTTTTAATATAGAAAAATGTGCATTTTTTTCCCTAACACATATTTCTGATTGAAACCCTCTAAGCCTTACTGGATAGTTTTAAAAGATACCTCTGCGGGCTCCTTCCAGTCCTTCATTTCTAAGCAAAGCTCATATTCTCACTCATTTCCTAACCTGAGATCCATGTTGATCACTGCCATTGTTCACCATGGACACTGTGCCTTTCTTCTTGTGCTTAATTCTTGGGACTTTTTCTGCCTCAAAAAAGCTTGCTTGATCACCATACAGTTGGCTGAAAAAACATATAAGGTTATAAAATGTAAGTACTCTCGAAATACAGAAACACTAGTAACATATAGGGTTACCAATTATTTTTTTACAGAAATGACACCAGGATTCAAAACATCCCTCTTTTTTGCTAGACATTTAGGGAACTTCGAGAAAAAAAATATAAATTTGAACCATATTTTAAAGTGTAGATTGAAGCATGAGCAATTATATTTTTCCTCATTTAAGAATAAAAGAACTTGTTCTGCACTTCCAGAGGTTTAAAAAAAAAGAAGAAGCAGAAGAAAAGAACTTACCCAAAAATAGACTCTCCTCCACGGCCAGTCCCTGTAGGATCACCAGTTTGTATGATAAAATCCCTCTGTAATATGTAGGATTCTTTGTTAATTCAAAGAGTTTGTTAGATAGCTCCAATAACAAAGGAAATGACTTGGTATCTACCAACTCACCTGTACATTGTGAATAAGGCAATAATTGTAATATTTTATTTTGCACAATTTCAAGAAATTCAAGCAGGCTGAAAGAAAGTAAATACAAAATTTATCACAGTAATCCACAAATACATTTTAAAATAAGTAAAAGCAACGTAAAAAGTAATTTCTAAATTACCATTAAAAGAAAAAAAAAGTCAAATGTCCAAAGCTATAAATAAGGGCAATAGGCCTGGCGCAGTGGCTCACACCTGTAATTCCAGTACTTTGGGAAGCCGAGGTGGGGAGATCACTTAAGATCAAGAGTTCAAGACCAGCCTGGCCAACACAGTAAAAACCCGTCTTGACTAAAAATACATACAAAATTAGCCAGGCGTGGTGACAGGCACCTGTAATCTCAGCTACTTGGAAGGCTGAGGCAGGAGAATCGCTTGATCCCAGGAGGCAGAGGTTACAGTGAGCCAAGATAGCACCACTGTGCTCCAGCCTGGGTGACAGAACGAGACTTATCTCAAAAAAAATAAAATAGGGCTGGGCGTGGTGGCTCAAACCTGTAATCCCAGCACTTTGGGAGGCCAAGGCGGGCAGATCACCTGAGGTCAAGAGTTCAAGACCAGCCTGGCCAACATGGTGAAACCCTATCTCTAATAAAAATACAAAAGTAGCCGGGCATGGTGGTGCCTGCCTGTAATCCCAGCTACTCAGGAGGCTGAAACAGGAGAACCGCTTGAACCAGGGAGTCAGAGGTTGCAGTGAGTGAGATCGTGCCACTGTACTCCAGCCTGGCAACAGAGTGAGACTCCATCTCAAAAAAAAAAAAAAAAAGAAAAAAAAAAGAAAGCTTTCTCTTTCTTTTTTTGGTTGTTGCCAAGGCCATAACCCACTGACCAATTTTAACATCACAAAAAGAGCCAACCAGACATCAAGTGCCTCCTGAATGTGATGCAGCTAAAAGTACACACTATCATATATGAAATATTCTTGCCAAAAACATTAGATCTGAATCTGATCAAGGCTCTAAAGCTAAAGAACAACTTATAGGAAATAGAGGGCATACAGGAATATGTTAATGGACACAGTAAATAATCAGTCAAATCCAAAACAAGAGAAATTCTACAAGACGAAGGACCCAGATTCTTTCTCAAATTTTTTTCAAGAAAAAAAAGGGGGAGAACCAATAGATTAAAACATATATAAGAGACATTTTAACCAATATAATATATGGACTTTGGGTCATAATTTAAATTCCCAGATTTTCTTAAAATTTATGAGATAATAGGAAAGTTTAATGATACTAAAAAACTACTGCTAGTTTTTTCAAAGTGTGATAAAATTTGTGGTTCTGTTTTTCTTTTTTATAGCTTTTTCTTTTTTCTTTAATATTTTTCCCTTTTCCCCCGTCAAATTTTCTTTCTTTTTTTAACCTGTCACTTACGTGGCACTTAAGCTCATAGTTCTGTTGTTGTTGTTGTTTTTCAGAGTCCTTATATTTTACAAATATATACTAAAGTAATTACAGATTAAATAGATCCACTGGAGGTGGGGGTATTTAATGGCTATGTGTTCACAGCTGTTAAAGCTGGTCATGTGGACATGAGAGTTCCTTTACATGATTCTCTCTACAACTGTATTTTAAATTTTCTATAATAAAAAGTTAAAAAAGAAAAGGAAGAAAGAAGGGGAGGAAGGAAGGTAGGTTAAGTCTGGATACATTGATCATAGATTGGTAAGAGGGTATAAATATAGTAGGTAGGCACGTAAGCAGATCTCCAGTCACATGCTTTCAAATATGTACAGGGGGTGGACTTAGGTTTTGGTATTATGGGCTTATCTTTGCAGAACCACTGCTTGTTAACTGGGTGCGATAGCCCTACCTCCCCTTTATTTCCTCACAACTCTGGGGAAAGAGGCCCATTCATTTTGCCAGGTGCTGCTCTACATGAACAAAGTGTCAAAGGAACTCAAAGAAAAGCGAAATCAAGAGATAAAAAACAAAATTCCCTAAGGGGATCCAGCTACCCTTAAAACCAAGCTTACCCCAGTATTATGAGGCAACCAATTATTTTCTTTGTTTAAGCCAGTTTGAGTTGGGTTTCTATCACTTGCACAAAGGGTCCTAATACAACACATTTATATCCATTAGTCAATATAATGAACCTCTAGTGTGTGCCCTAAAAGTTGCAAGCATTGTACTAGGTACTCAGGATACAGAGATGATAATTGTGGTATAGTTCCTGCTTTCACTGGAATTTACATTCTTGAGAGAGGAAGACTTGTAATCAACTCCAGAAAAATAGGCAAATATTATAATAAAATGTGTCATAGGTCTATAAAAGACCTAAGAGCAGAAGAAACCTCAGATAACTGCTTAGAAAGGAGGGAGAGAGGTTGTTTCCAGAGGGCTAGGCAACATCAATTCATCGGCACTGTCATGGCAAGTGTGCTGAAGAAGACCACTGGCCTTGTGGGGTTGGCTGTGTGCAATACTCCACACAAGAGGCTAAGAATATTGTACACAAAGATTCTTGATGTTCTTTAGGATATCCCTAAAAATGCAGCATATAGAAAATATACAGAACAGATTATAAATGAGAAGCTAGCTATGGTTAAAGCGGAAACAGATGTTCAAAAATTAGAAGACCAACTTCAAGGTGGTCAATTAGAAGAGGTGATTCTTCAGGCTAAACATGAACTAAGTCTGGCAAGAAAAACGGTGCAGTAGAAAATATGGGAGCCATGAGAGGAAGAGCCTCCTGCCGATCAGTGGAAATGTGCAATATAATTAAGTGATTTTGGTGGGTTGATGGGAAACTGATGTAATGAAATGTTCTGTTCTATTAAGAGTGTGTTCATATTACTGACATAATCAAGAAAACTGATATAGAAAATATCTAGGAGACTTAAAATTAGTGATTATGATAATTCAGTCATGTGAATTCATTTTTGATTTGTAAAGTAGTCACACAAATTATTTCAAAGATGATATTTCTATGAACAGAGAGGTCATGGGAAGATTTGAGAATTAACTGGAAAAATCCCTACAGATCTTCCATGTAGAAGCCATAATCAAAAAAGTAAAGTTTCTTTAGTAATATATTCAATACATCATTCAGTTTTTAAAATTATCCTGAAGAAGAAAAGAAAAGGTCCTTAATTATTATGATCTAAACAAATTTATAGATCACTGTTTGAGGTAAAAAATAAGAGTGATATTTTTAAATGTGATAAAATAGCACAAGTGGCTGGTAATAAAAATGGAAATTATGGTTAACCTCCTTAACTGTGATCTTACAGATGTAAAGTAAAATTTAAATATATAGTTATATATTGATTACAAAATCTATAATGCCATTTTATTTTAGTCATTATTTGAATTATACCAATTACTCTGTTTTCTTATAGTCTTAATTTTATTCCATTTTGTTGTTATGTATTATATTTGAAAACCAAATTAGAATACATTGTACAGTTGAAGAAACTGACTTGGTACTTGAAAGAAAGATTTGCCATTGCATAAAAGTACTCGGAAAAACTTTTCCTTTAGTTGCATTTGTGGAAGTTAGTTTTCTGGCCTTTAATTTTCTTAAACACCTAATTACATCAGGATAGAGGTAGAATTTCTGTAAAAGAAGAGACATTAAGAGTTCCTGAAATTTATATCTGGCATATGGATAGGCTTCAAAATATCGTAGTCATACGACTATAAATTCAAAGTGGAATTACTAAGTAGTTTGCAGTACGTTTCTAACATAAGCGTAGGTGGGTATAAAAACAAGACAAATGCTGTTCAGGGAAAGAAGCTGGCAAGCTTAAGATTAAACAAAAATAAAATTACATGTGTTTTTGCCTTTAAAAAGAAAGAAAGAAAGGAGGGCTTCAAAGAAGAGATGATGCTTGATCTGAGATTTAGATAATAAGTAATCGGTTTGCCAGAATGACAAGAGTGGAGAGGGATATTGGTTAGAAGGAAAAGCAAGAGAATGGTAAAAATGGCACGGGAGAGTTTGTAGTGTTTTTGCCGGGCGGAGGGGGAGAGGGAGAGGGAGGAATAGCTCCGTTCCGGTAGGGGGTGGGGGGTGGGAGGTGGAGCATGGCAGGAAGTAGTTATTGTAGAATATTGCAACTTATTTCATCTTCTTTGATAGGCTCTGCATTCCAGGTGGGTAGGACCCTGTCTGTAACTAATCCCTCCTGGTCTCCAGTTTCTTCCTAACTCTGATACATTCTCCACACTGCTGACTATTACCTTCTCAAAACAAGTATGCCACGCCTCAATACTGCTTTTAAAGTCTTCAGACTGATCATCAGTAGGGTACACAAGACTATTCACGACCTGACCTAAACGTATCTGACCAGACTCGAGTCTGCCTTTCCACGACTCATACCAGTCCTTCCAGTCACACCAAATTACTTACGTTTCCAGAAAATTCCAAGCAAAGAAACTCTAAGAAAACCCTTATTCCCATTCATCTTTGAAAGAACTACTTCAAGTGTTCTACTTGCAAGCTTTGCTTCGGGGGGGGGGGGGGGGGGGGGGGGGGGGGGGGGGGGGGGGGGGGGGGGGGGGGGGGGGGGGGGGGGGGGGGGGGGGGGGGGGGGGGGGGGGGGGGGGGGGGGGGGGGGGGGGGGGGGGGGGGGGGGGGGGGGGGGG
>CAUYQU010068992.1:0-12760 GCA_963574635.1 Cheracebus regulus
GGGAGATAGCATGGGGAGAAATGCCAGATATAGGTGAAGGGGAGGAAGGCAACAAACTACACTGCCACGTGTGTACCTATGCAACAATATTGTATGTTCTTCACATGTACCCCAAAACCTAAAATGCAATAAAAAAAAAAAAAAAAAGTTCCGTATGTTCTGACTATTCTGCTGATTGGCCGTTCTCCCATCTCTCTCCCTCTTCTCAAGCCTCACTATTCCTTGAGACACAACAATATTAAAATGAGGCCCATAAAATCCCTACAATGGCCTCTAAGTGTTCAAGTGAAAGAAGGAGTCACACATCTCTCACTTCAAATCAGAAGCTGAAAATGATCAAGCTTAGTAGAAGGCATGTCCAAAGCCAAGATAGGCTGAAAGCTAGGCAGGCCTATTGCACCAAACAGCCAATTTGTGAATGCAAAGGAAAAGTTCTTGAAGGCAGTTAAAAATGCTCCTCCAGTGAACACATGAATAAGAAATCGAAACAGCCTTCTTGCTGATAGGGAGAAAATGTAAGTGGTCTGGAAAGAAGATCAAACCAGCCACACTGCCTTAAGCCAAAACCTAATCCAGAGGAAGACACTAACTCTCTTCAATACAATGAAGGCTGAAAGAGGTGAGGAAGCTGCAGAAGAAAAGGTTGAAGCCAGCGGAGGTTGGTTCGTGAGGCTTGTGGAAAAAAGCTGTCTCCATCACATAAAAATGCAAGGCAAAGTAGCAAGTGATGACATAGAAGCTGCAGCAAGCTATCCAGAAGATCTTGCTAAGAAGGTGACCACACTTAACAACAGATTTTCAGCGTAGGTAAAACAGCCTTCTATTGGAAGAAGATATCATCTAGGACTCTTACAGCTAGAGAGGAGACGTCAATGCCTGGCTTCAAAGGACAAGCTCACTCTTTTATTAGGGCCTAATGCACCCGGTGACTTTAATTTGAAGTCTTAACGCTCATTCCAAAACTCCTAGGGCTTTTAAGAATGACATACTCTGGCTGTGTTCTAAAAACTGAACAACAAAGCCTCGATGGTAGCATATCTATTTACAGCACGGTTTATGGAATATTTTAAGCCCACTGTTGAGACCTGTTGCTCAGAAGAAAACATTCCTTTCAAAATATTACTCTTCACTGATAACACACCCAGTCACCCATCAGCTCTGAGGGAGATGTACAGGGAGCTGAATGTTGTTTTTATACCTGCTAATATAACATCCATTCTGTAACCCGTGGTTCAAGGCATAATTTTGACTTCCAAGTTTTAGTATTTAAAAAAATGCGTTTTGTAAGGCCAAAGCTGCTAAATAGTGATTCTTCTAATGGATCTGGGCAAAGTAAATTGAAAACCTTCTGGAAAGGATTCACCATTCTGTTTGCCATTAAAAACATTAACGATTCATGGGAGGAGGTCAAAATATCAACATTAACATTATATTGGAAGAAATCAATTCCAATCTTCACAGGTGAGTTTGTGGGGTTTGTGACTTTGGCAGAGGAAGTAGCTGCAGATGTGATGGAAATAGCAAGAGAACTAGAATAAGAAGTGGAGCCTGAAGATGTGACTGAATTGCTGCAATCTCATGTTAAAACTTGAACAGATGAGGAGTAGCTTCTTATGGGTGAGCAAAGAAAGTGGTTTCTTAAGATAGAATTTCCTCCTGGTGAAGATGCTGTGAACACTGTTGAAATGACAACAAAGGGTGAGAATATTCCATAAATTTAGTTGATAAACCAGCACCAGGGTTTGAGAGGCTCAATTCCATTTTTTGAGAGAAGTTCTAATATAGATAAAATGCTATCTCAAACAGCATTGCATGCCACAAATAAATGTTTCCCCAAATAGCATTGCACGTTTCAAATAAATCTTTCATGACGGGAAGAGTCGATTGATGTGTCAAACTTCACTGTTGTCTCATTTTAAGAAATTGCCACAGCCACCCCAAGCTTCAGCGACCACCACCCTCATCAGTCAGCAGCTATCAACATAGAGGCAGGACTCTCCACCAGCAGAAAGATTACCACTTACTAAAGGCTCAGATGACCTTTACCATCTTTTAGCAATAAAGTATCTTTTAATTAAAGCAGGCACATTTTTCAGACAGATGAGGAGTGGTTATTGCATGCTTAATAGACTACAGAAAAATGTAAACATAACTTTTACATGTGCTGGAAAACCAAAGAAATTGTGTAAATTCCTCTATGTTCATATTAAATTGTGTAAATTCCTCTATGATGATATTTGTTTTATTGCAGTGGCGTGGAACCAAATCTGCCATAACCTCAAAGTATGCCTGTATCTAAATGTCTTTTGTTCACTGTACATTCAGTGGCTTAAACATGAAGGAAATGTTCACCTTATATTATTAACATGAAGAAATGTTTGTTACCACTTTATTAAGGAAATCAGGTTTCTCAAGTGCTGGCTCAGAAAAATATTGACACAAGAATTTCCCTTTGTTGCACTGGCCCATGTTTACAGTCTTCAGACTGATCTCTTACTTTATTGCAACCACCCCCTCACCTCCTTAATCTGGTGGCACTGGGCCTGTTTAACAAGAAGCCAAGAACAAGGACTAAAGACTCTGCGTGGTCTCATTCTCTTCCCCAGTCTCCACAGCCAGCCCAGTCCCATTCTCCAGACTCAGGGTCCACATCCTTCCCACTCAATAAAACTAAAGCAGCACCAACAGCTGATACATTCGGATGACACCACTTCTAGTTGTGAACTTCATCCAATCACAGAATGCAGCTGTGGCCCATACCTGCAAACTCTGCATTCTGAAACCCTTTGTGTATATATGTCCTAGGGACTCAGACAGTGGGCACCAGGGGCAAGAGGACTTGTCCTTCCCAAGGTCACCAAGTTCATTGCAGGGCCTTCTTCTCTCCTTTCTCAGGCTGCTAGGACATTCAACACAGCTGCGATCTCCTTCCTTCTACAATCACCTCCTTCCTCCCCCTACCTCCATGTCCCTCCTTCTCCATCACTTCTTCCTTAGTCACCTCCTGTCCAGGAGCCTCTTAGTGTTGGCTCAGGCCAGGCCATCCACACATCTCATCCTAGGCACACTCTCTAAATGAATCCAAGTTCCTTGAGCCAGTTGCACCTCCATTTCTTCAGCTGCAAAATGAGTCTTGTTAGCACATCTATCTTCCAGGGGCTTTCTAAGATGAGAAAATGTGAATAAAATGCTTAGGACAATGGCAGACCGGCAGCAGCAGATGCCAGCTGTTAGCATTAAATCTCTGGTTCCCATCTGATCTGGATGGGTTAAGTGGTGATATCTGTGCACATAGAAGAGACAAGAAGGGAATAGGATTTTCCTAGAACAGGGATCTAGGCTACAGACACACCGGAATGAGTCATTAATGGAAGGATAGCCTGCACTTATGACTGGGTGCCTTACATATTATATCAGTCAGGGTTCTCCAGAGAAACAGAAGCAATAGGACATATAAAGAAACATAAGAGGAGCTTATTATGGGAGTTGCTCACCCAATTACTGAGGCTGAAAAGTTCTACAATCTGCCGTCTGCAAGCTGGAGGCCCAGGAAAGCCAGTGGTGTAACTCAGTTCAAATTAAAGAGGAGGTTATGTATAAGCCCTGGTGTATTAGTCCATTTTCATACTGCTATGAAGAAATACCTGAGACTGGATAACTTATAAAGAAAAGGAGGTTTAATGGACTCAGTTCCATATGGCTGGGGAGGCCTCAAAAATCATGGCCGAAGGCAAAGGAGGAACAAGTCACATCTTACATGGTGGCAGGCAACAGAGCATGTGCAGGGGAACTGCCTTTTTTAAAACCATCAAATCTTATGGGACTTACTCACTATTGCTAGAAGAGCATGGTAAAACCAGCCCCCATGATTTAATTACCACTCACAGTGTCCCTCCCATGACACATGGGGATTTTGGGACCATAATTCAATAAGAGATTTGGGTAGGGACACAGCCAAACCATATCACCTTGTCTGAGCCCAAAGGCCAGAGAACCAGAAGCACCAAAGTCTGAGGGCAGGAGAAGATGCTCGACCAGGCAGGAAGAGTGAATTTGACCTTTCTTTGCCCTTTTGTTCTATTCAGGCCCTCAGTCGGATAATGCCCACCACATTGATGAGAGCAATCTTCTTTACTCAGTCTAGTCTGAGTAATAAAGGAATAAAGGCCGATTCACATGCTAGTCTCTTCTGGTCTTCTGGAAACGCCCTTACAGACACACCCCAAA
This sequence comes from Cheracebus regulus, assembly GCA_963574635.1. Classification (NCBI taxonomy): domain Eukaryota; kingdom Metazoa; phylum Chordata; class Mammalia; order Primates; family Pitheciidae; genus Cheracebus; species Cheracebus regulus. Next base: position 4,228 of record CAUYQU010068992.1, read on the forward strand.
ATGATGTTTACCAGCTATCTGGGCATCCCTTAGCCCAGTCAAATTGACACATGCAATTACCCATTACAAACATATTGTCTTTGTTCCCTTCCACACTCCCTCATCTCAGTAAACAGCATCACCACACAACTAAATACTCTGCCTAGAGCCTAGGAGTTGCCCTTGAGTGCTCTCTCTCCCTGTCTCCCATCTTTCCTCCATTGACAGACTCTACTCTCTCTTCTAAACCATGGCCATCACTGCAATCCCAGCCACTGTCACCTCTTACAGAAACTGACAAGCAGTCTCCTGCCGCCATTTTCAATCCCTCCAACCCGCTGCCCATACAGCTTTTTAAGCCTAAGTCAAATCATGACATCCCTCTGCTTACAATCGTTCAGTGACTCTGCACTGGGTGTGGTATGAAGCACGAACCCCTCACCATAACTGGTTTATAAGGTCCTACACACTCGTGCCCCATCCATCTCACATTCTCCCCTGTGCTACTATCCACTGCTGAGGAAGCTCCAACCACACCAGCTGCTCAGGGAGCCTCGGGGCCTTTGCCTTGGCTGTTCTCTCTGCCTCGTGCCCTCACATTCCTCCCCACCCTCCTCTCCCACAGCCACCTCATTCTCATCCTTTCCATTCCAGCATGCATTTTGCCCTCTGCACAGTGGGCTTCCTGCATCATCCTACAGAAAGTAGATCTTCTCCCTCCCTGTCATGGCAGAATGTTTGTGCCAAACCCCCACATGCATACGTTGAAGCCCCAAGCCTCAGTGTGCTGTTATTTTGAGATGGAGCCCTTATGGAAATAATTAAGGTCAAATGAGGTCATAAGATGGGGTCCAATAAAATCAATATTCCTGTAAGAAGACACACCAAAGAACTCTCTCTTTCTCTCTCTTTTTCTCTCTTTCTGCTCAAGCACAGAGAAACGGTCATGTGAGCATACAGTGAGATGTGGCGGCCTACAGGCTAAAAGAAGAGGCTTCAGAATAAAACTTGCTGACACCTTGACCTCTGAGCTGTGGCCACCAAAAGCATGGGAAATCAGTGTCTGTTGTTTCAGCCTCCGGGTAGATCGTATTTTGCTATGGCAACCCACCTACTAAGACACGCCCTCATCCTCATTCTCCCTTCAAGGCAGTACTTCTTATGTGTAATTGGTGTCCCTGACACTTATATAGTCTTTGTCTATTTCCCACCACTGGAGCATAGCTCTGAGGTCACCATCCCCCTCCTCAGGCCTAGCACAGGCCCTGGTACATAATAAGTGTCCATGGAACAAATCAGTGATTCAATGAATTTACCAGTCAAAGACTACATATTTCTAGCCAGGGACAGAAGGAATTGAACCCATCCTTCCTACCCAGACAGGCATCCCGAACAAAGGAGTCACTCTTCCCAGGATAGACTCTGCAATGACTACCCTCTAAAGCACACATATTTATCTACTTCTTGTTTTATATCCCACCTTGTCCCAAAATGAATTTAAGTGAGTTTATCAAAATATAAACAATACAACAGAACAAAAAAACAAAGGAGGAAATGATAAGAAAAATAAGAGGAAGCTACTTAGGTGACAGCATCCATGCTGTGGCCACTTGCTTTGGCCACCCCGGCAGCCATAGCAAAGAAGGTAGTCCAGCCAGCTGTACAATTCAGATTATCCATGAGATGCAAAGAAAGAGTTCTTTAGAAGATGCATTTCTTAATGAGCTGGATCAGCTCAGCACTGACTCATGGAGGAATCCCCACAGTCCTCCAATGCTAGATGGGTCCTAATCAGCATACTTAAAGAAGATTGAAGAAAGGGCTTCAGGCAGCTCTTCCTCCCAAGCTGCCTCAAGGCAGCTCACAGCAACACCTCACAAAGCAGGATGAGCTCCTCTGGGGGCAGCAAAACAGTGAGATCAGTAATGCACTTTGTGCTCCTATAATTCTATATCTCCACATAGCCTGCATCCTTAGAAAGTAAACTTCCCTTTGTGTTCACAAAGCCAACCCTTGCAGCTGGTAATGGCTTAGAAAGTGAGACCACACCATGTCCATAGGTGACAGATATACAGCAGTTATAGCATCTGTGGGTGTTTTCCTGGGTTGGGAAACCACTGTACCTTCGGGAGTCTGCAGTTCAAAGCATCTCCTCTTCCAGCACAATCTTGCCCATCACCTATCCTATCCTGAAGATGGTCTCCTACCCAATTGCACACTACCCAGGCTATGATGACAATTATGTTTCCTCTTAAACATTGCCAACACATCCTTTGAAATGCTTTAAGAGGTGACTATCTTTTAATAGGCTGGACCAAACCCAGGAAGAGCTTGGGCTCTGTAAACAGTTGGCTGTCTCTGACCCTATCTTGCCTGTGGTTGCTTTTCTGTCCAGGGGAATTTCTGTGCTGCAGCTGCAGGCCTCAGCGTCACCTGCAGGGGGCTGTGTGCTGCCGGGCTGCCTCCTGCTCCAGGTGCTCGGCTGAAAAGCGGTGTCCTACAGCATGCCCAGAAAGCATCACGGGTGTGTCCCATGTCTGCTGTGCTCTTTGCATCTTACATAGACACAAGGAGTTTGATAGAGCTCAAGGAAGCAGTGAGCTGGGATAACCCACTGAAGAGCTTTTGTGGCCAGATGTATGTGGAAACAAAAAGGAATATGAAAGGTTTTCTTGGGCTATTTCTATTTTATTTCAGACCTCCCCAACTTCACAATCCATAAGGTCCACGCTTTGTCTGTATTTTCTATAGCTTTCATCCCAAACTGATTAAACCAAGCTTCTAATCCAGAATTTGCAAAAGCTATTCTGCCAGCCAAGATTAAGTCTCTTTATTTTTCTGGGATTCTAGCCTTGCTCATTTATCCTCCCTTGTCATTTCCTGACATGCTTTCCTTCTTTTGATAAATTCCTTTTCTAGTCCCTTGAGCCCCTGACCTGTTTGACATCTCTTCATTCACTTCCCAAGAAATACTGTTTAATTAGATGGCAGAGCATGACAAAAGCAGGCGTTCTGGAGCCAGATGGCTGGAGCTCAGAATCCTGGTTCTGCTACTCACTTGCTGTGAAACTTTGGACATGTTATGTAACTCCTCTGTGCCTCAGTTTCCTCAGGTGTAAAAAGGCTAATAATAGCACCTCTATCGTAAGGTAGTGTGATAGAGAAGCTTGTGAGTGAAATCTGTTGTCTCTCTTCTCCACTACAGAGGCTAAAGAAGCCACATGTTCCAGAACATGCTGCCTAAAGAAGGAGGTAGCCTGTCAACCTTGAATCCTGAGTGACTGTATGGAGCAGAGCAGCCCTTTGTTGGACAGATAGCATTCACAAGCAACTAACCTTTATTCCATTAAGCTACTGAGATTCTGGCAAAATTTGTTATTGCAGCAAAACTTAGTTCAGCCTGACTAATCATGTAACCACTTGTATGGCTGTAATTAAATACCAGTTAAAATTGAATAGTTAAGTAGATAACTTATTCCTCCTCCAGGAGATGAGGTCCCAAAGTGGCAGGCTCACTCTCTATGTTCCCTCCAGCTCCTGGAACCTAGCCTGGCACACAGGAGGAGCTGCATGAGTGTTTGTTGAGTGACAGCTGCAAAAATTTCCAGGCCCTTCTCCTCATGATGTGCTGCATCTGGCAGCTCCCAGACTCACCCAGCACCTGCACCCAAGAATAAAGTTGTTCCAAGGAGGGGCAGTGCAACAGCATGAGAACACATTAGCAGACCCTCCCCAACACACACACACGAAACACACAAATGCACATACGCACTCACATAGACACACAGAGATATACATGTGTGCACATGCACACACACACAGATACATGCATGTACATGCACACACAGACAGCACACACAGAAAAAGAGATACACAGAGGCACATACACACACACACACACAGAGACACACAGAGACACATACATGCAGGTGCACACACACAGACACACACAGCACACACAGACAGAAAAAGACACACACAGAGACACACAGAAATACAGACATACACATACACACATGCACAGGCAGAGCATGAGCCCTGCGCTTATTAGTTCTGAGAAACAGATGGGAAGAAAACCAGAGTGTTTGGGTCTGATCACTGTCCCTTCCTCCCATTCAACAGGGCAGTGAGTCAACCACACAAAAGGACTCGGACTTCCACATCAGGCAGAATTTGGCTGTGATGGCCAATCTCCATTGCTTTCCCTTCCTTTTCAAGCCAAGCTCAGAGAATAAACCTTCAAGCATGATTAGAGGCTGGGGGCAGAGAGGTGTCCACTGGCGTCAGTGACAGCCACATCTCACAACACTTCCCTTTCAGGAAGGGGACCCTCCTTTCCCCTGCCCTCCACAGCTTCAGCTGGTCACTGGCCTGGACAGAAGCACATATGGACTGAGTCCTAGGAAAGACCTGAATTTTGAAGCACTCTGGCCCTAAGCTCAGGTCCAGGATCCGTTTTTCACAGGCGTGCTTTATTGCTCCTCGTGGGGAGCCAGGTTTCCATCCCTGTCATTCCTGAGGGAGGAGAACGTGCCCGGATTGCAGTCACATGATGTATGTGCATCTCTTTTCCTATAAAACAACTCTGAGTACCTGAGTTATGCACCTTATCAGAGACCATGTGCTGGGTGATTTTAAATTATTATCCCCCAAATATGTATATATATTATGCCAAGAAACCATCAACAGTAAATTACCTCCTATTCCAAGGGCCAGGACATGGTTACTGTCACCATGCAAGTCATTCACATAAAATTCAAAATGTCTCACACTTTATCTTGAAAATTTACAAAATTTATTAATCTTTATAGCCTGAAAGGCAAGATGATATATATTTTAAGTGCATGTCTTGCATTATCGACCCAACTGGCCATGTGAAATGACTCAGATTTATCATCATGTCCAGTTACCAGCATTTATGGCAACTTTTAAACATGTCATTTTAACTGTGGACACCTCATGGTCCAGGACACTTTGGGAGTTTACTGAGTAACTCTCATTTCAAGACCAGAACGAATAAATGGTTTAAGTACTTTTGCAGCTTATTGGAAAGAGAATTTGAAATTCACTTGAGGAGACTGTTAACTGTGGACCCAGAAACATAGAGAAGGAGCAAGCTCTCCCCGGATTTATGTCTCTTTCCAAATGGGAATAACGGGAGAAGTTCCCTCTGCCAAATAGAGATTCCCACGCTCCCTAGTGTGTACCTCTGCTCTGTCAGGGAGGTTTAAGAAAATAGTACTCAACTGTGTTCCTAGTTGCTAAAAAGAAAGTTAATGCTGATATGGAGAAGGAAGCTTGGGTTTCCTTACAAATATTCTTCAATGCTGTTTACTATTCAACTAGTATATATAAATAAAACAGTCCTCACTGTGCATGGAATTCAGCCTCTGTTCATGATAAAACCCAGAGATGGTTTTTTAAACACCATTACTTAGAAAAAGAACAAGGGCCCTCAGTCCTCAAACTCCATATATTCTAATGTATGTATGCTGAGCTTGGTCAAACAGGCAGAATCCATAGTAGGGTCTTCCTTCACCTCTCCCCTTCCTTTAGGCCCGCATGTCCAGCCTACCCCAGAGTTCTGGGCCCTTCTTTTGTGTGCATTTGTCCTTTCTCTCTCCTGTGCCTTCATACACTGCACTCTGCCACCCAATCAACCTTCCTTCAAGATGGTTCTATGAGGTCACCTCCAAGCTCAGACACCCTGCAGGCTTCGCACTGCCCAGATCCAGAAGACCAAGTTGAAACCTGTTTGTCTCAAGGCAGATCTATGTTTGTGTCTGCTTCTAGCCTTACATTCCATCATTCCCCAGCAAGAGACGTCTGCTCCATGCAGCCCAGTGAAATCCAACTCACGGCTGCTCCAGACTTTGCTGACAACATCCCCACAAACAGAATTCCCCAGTCCTTTCTAAAGTCTCCCTGTCCTACCTGGTACGATTTGGAGAACTCCTCAGCCCTCTCTGAACAGGACTGGCCCACTCCTGTAGATCTCTGCAGACATACAAGCCCGAGGCAGCATGCTTGTCCTCTGGGCACCAGCCTCTCCCTCGTCTACCCTCCATAACCTATGCTGGACACTTAGCCTCATGCTGCATTTCATTGTATGCATATGGCATCTCTCCTTCATGGGATTGTACACCTGAGGCGGCTACCAAGTCCCACACATAATTATCCTTCCCAGGATCTAGCCCAATGCTAACAAAGAGTATTCTGCAAAAATGGGTTTTGAAAGACACAACTAAATGTATCTAAAAAAATAAAATAGTCAGGACCTAAGCTAGAAAAAGTTATGCAAACTCATTCATTTCATAGAATTCTGTGAAGAGTTCATACATGTTCTTTTTCTTTAAAAGCCACTCTAGTCTGGAATTGTGTTCACCTTCCCTGAAGGGCTTGGGAGGAGCTAATATCCTGTGACGTCTATAAAAGAGGTGATTCGCATCTAGGAGTGACTGATCCCTTGCCTGTGCCCCTAACCTACACTTCTTATCTACAGGATGTCTGTGGCAATACATCTGAAAGGTTCCAGAACCCCAGCACATGCTGTGAGCTCAGCAGTGACTTGAGGAGGGCAAGCAGCAGACTGGCTTTCTCTAATGGGGGTGAAGATGGCTGAGTGCTATAAGCTAATGAGAATGCACATGCATTCGGGTTTCTAAAGCCATCCGGCAAGGCTAGAAAACAATCTGTTTCTTTTAGGTACAGTTGGTTTTTCCCTGTCTGATTCCAGGAGCCAATCGTTTGTGGCAGGTTTCAAAACCCAGCATTGACAACTCTCTCTGCTCAATCACTGAGGGCTAGCCCTGCTGAAGGGGAAAAGTAAAACTCCTTTTGGCTCTGTGCTTCCCTTTCATTCATCAGCAGGGTCTTGTGGCCTCACCAAAGTAAGCTGAAAATAGAGCCAGAAGAATGCCTCCACTTTCAAGCTTGAGGAGACAGTGAGCCCATGAGCATACACCACAGCTTCCAACCCAGAGACAGCAAGGACTCCTGGCAACTGGGCATCAGGAGCCCAGAACAAAGCACAAGCTACTTCTCATCGTAAACAGCAGGCAGTCTATTCACCAGAATGAGTGAGTGACATCCCAAGGAAACAAAAAGAGAAGGAAAGAGGATCATCAAAAAAAAAAAAGCTATAATTAAAAATAAATACTTCACAATGTGACTCCAAGAAGAATGTGGCTGAGGCAGCTTTCATGGACACGTGCAAGTGTCCTCACACAGCCTGGAATTGTGTCTTTAAGTGTGAGATGCTTGTGTATGTGAAACGGCCAACTGGACTTCCCTCCCCCAAATGGCACACTGTTCTGGATATGACACTTTCAATGGCCTCCTGTGTTAGTGCTCTCGGGCTGCCATAACAAAGTACTGCAGACTGGATGGCTTTGATCACAGAAATGCTTACTCAACTGCTTGCAGGCTGAAAGTCCAGGAACAAAGTGGTAGCAGGGTTGGTTCCTTCTGGAGCTGTGAAGAAAACCTGTTTGATGCCTCGTATCTCATTTCTGGTGGTTTGCTGGTGACTTTAGTTTTCCTTGGTATGGAGATACATCACTCTGATCTCCACCTTTATCTTCACACAGACTTCTCCTGAGTGCATCTGTCTGTGTTAGCATTTTCCCTTTTTAGAAGGACCAGTAGTAATATGGATTAAAGCCCACCTTACTGACCTCATCTTAACTTGATCATCTGCAAAGACCTCACCTATATCCAAAGAAAGTCACATTCACAGATATAAAGGGTTAGGAATTCAACAACTTCTGGGGGAAGACAATTCAACTCCTAACAGCTCTCAAACATGAAAGGTTTCTACGAATACCATCATTTATGGTATTACTTGACAGAGGAACAGAGAGTTAGATGACAAGAGCTTCTCTAATAGCCATCAGTTTCATTCAGATCTGAACACAAGCACAAAAAGTAGTGTGAACAACATCTAAGCAGCATGAAAAATCAAGACTTGGGTGTGAGATTCTGCCTTGGTCTTCAACCATGTAGATGTGAGCCCCTCCCCATTCTCATCCCACTCAAGTGCCACTGTCATAGCTTGGGAGCTCAGAACAAAGTCAGACAGTCAGAGTAGGTGAGAGATTTTCCAACATAACTCAGGTTCTATGTTTCTTAGTTAATTTTCCCTGAAAGAGAAAATATCTTCCTAAAAGAATAAAAAAGTAACTTCATGTTAAGACATGCCATAAACTATGAGAATAATTTCTCATTTGTTATTTCCTCCTATTTTTTTAATCCTAGACCCTCATAGAAGTACAAGAGGACTTTAGAAGTTTCATGAAAAATGGAATCAAAAGACAAAAATAAAAACTATAAGCTCTATAAACTTTACTACTCAAGACAAGCTCCATCAAGTTCAAGACACTTTTGTAAGTGAAGATTGTAAGGTGTATTGTCGAAATTAAAGTGAGAAAACTGAGACCAATATCAGAAAAGTTAAATTCCAGTTTATTCAGCTCCCGGGCGAGGTTCTATGGTCCGAGGAAGAGGGGCCAGAGAAGTCGCACCCGGCCGTTCTGGGCATGGGGTTTTATAGGGA
>CAUYQU010068996.1:0-19650 GCA_963574635.1 Cheracebus regulus
CAATTGATCAGGTTGACACCATCGTTGCTAAAAATCAGAGGAGACCAGGCTGTGCACAGTGGCTCATGCCTGTAATTTCAGCACTTTAGGAGGCTGAGGCAGGTGGATCACTTGAGGTCAGGAGTTCGAGACCAGCCTGGCAAACATGGCAAAACCTCATCTCTAATGAAAATACAAAAATTAGCCATGAATGGTGTGGCAGGCACCTGTAATCCCAGCTACTAAGGAGGCTGAGGCAGGAGAATCACTTGAACCCGGGAGGTGTAAGTTGCAGTTAGATGAGATTACACCACTGCACTGCAGCCTGAGGGGCAGAGCAAGACTCCACCTCAAAAAAAAATAAAAATAAATAAATATAAAATCAGAGAAGACCAAGATATCTGCAGATAATGCACCGTGTCACTTTCCCTGTGCACTTTTCCTGCCTCTTGGTAGACAGCTCCTAACATCACCATGAGATCCTGGCGCAGGAGGGATGGATACTGGGGTTGCTACAGTTTAATGAACCATTTTTTTCCCCCAGAGAGAGATGCTCATCTTCTGTCAAATTCCTTTGAGTGTTTTTCCAATCCCTGCTGTGAGCTGTTTACCCTCAGGGCACTTCTCCATGGAGCCACCAGGTGGCACCAGTGCTGTATAAATGAAACAAACTGACCCAAGATTAGAAAATAGTGTTCTATTTTCTTTGAGCTGGGTGGGGTGGGTCAAACCTGTAACACAGCACTTAGGGAAGCTGAGGTGGGTAGATCACTTGAGGCCAGGCATTCAAGATCAGCCTGGCAACATGGTGAAACCCTGTCTGTACTAAAAATACAAAAATTAGCCAGGCATAGTGATGCACACCTGTAATCCCAGCTACTTGGGAGGCTGAGACAGGAGAATTGGTTGGGAAGCAGAGGTTGCAGTGAGCCAAGATTGTGACAATGCTCTCCAGCCTGGGTAACAGAGCGAGGCTCCATCTCAAAAAAAAAAAATAGTATTCCTAAGGACTGAGAGGGGAAACTGAGGCAGACAGACTGGAGTTGGGGTGGGGCTTGGCGAGAGAATGGGTTCAAGTAACCTGTGAAGGACTCTCAGAAAGTCACAGCAACTTAAAAATCATTTATTCTACCTCCCACTTCCACATTTTCCAGATACAGAAACCAAAGCTGAGAGAGGGAAGATAACTATCCCAAAAGCACCACCTTGGTGGGGAGCAGGGTTGCCAGAGAAAACACAGGACATCCAGTGACGTGTGAGTTTCGGACTCTCAGTGTATGTCCCAAATAATGCACGAGACTTAGACTAAAACCTTATTCACTCTTTGTCTTCAAATGTAACTGGGCATCTGCATGATGATTTGCTAAGTCTGACAACCCTCATGAGGGTAAAATGAAGATTAGGAAAATAATTAAATGTAATAAGCAAACATGCAAAATGAGGACAACTCTGTCCCCATTGTGCAGACAAGGGAATTGCACATTAGGGAGGCAGCTTGCCCCAAGGCCACACTCAGAAGTGTTAGAGTCAGGATTTGAACCCAGTCCTGATTCCAGAGGTCTCAACTTCACTGTTGTGGCCAGGAACACCCCATAGTCCTCCTTGTGTGTGCATGTTCTGTCTTGAATATAACCCTCTCCCCATTGTGTAAGTGGGCCATTCCCCTCTCTGACATTGAAGGACCCTGTTTTCAGCAGGTGCCTCCTGACCCAGCAGGCCCCCATGAGCCCAGATCCCTGGGACCTGGTGGCTGCCCTTATCACATTCCCCGACTCCCCATCTTATGACCCAAGACTGACCCCCTTCAGGATCTGCAGCTGTGTTACAGGAAAGGGGACCCAATCCAGAACCCAAGGGAGGGTTCTTGGATCTTGTGCAAGAAACAACTCAGGGTGAGTCTGTGAAGTGAAAGCACATTTTTTTTTTTTTTTTTGGAGATGGAGTCTCACTCTGTTGCCCAGGCTAGATAGAGGGCAGTGGTGAGATCTTGGCCCACTACAACCTCTGCCTCCCGGGTTCAAGTGATTCTCTTGCTCAGCCTCCTGAGTAGCTGGGATCACAGGTGTTCGCCACCACACCTGGCTAATTTTTGTATTTTTAGTAGAGCTGGGGTTTCACCATGTTGGCCAGGCTGATCTCGAACTCCTGACCTCAGGTGATCCGCCTGCCTCAGCCTCCCAAAGTGCTGGGATTACAGGTGTGAGCTACAGAGCAAGTTTATGCTTTCCTAAAGAATCAAGTTTTTTAGGAAAGTAAAGATAGAATGCTGCTCCATAGAGCAGCCCAGAGGGCGCTGGTGCCCATCTTTAGGGTTATTTCTTCATGACATGCTGAACGAGGCATAGATTATTCATGACTCCCCTTTTTTAGATCATATAGGGTAACTTTCTGATGTTGCCGTGGCATTTGTAAACTGTCATGCGCTGGAGGCAATGTAGCAGTGAGGACGACCAGAGGTCACTCTCCTGGCCATCTTGGTTTTGGCGGGTTTTGGACCAGCTTCTTTACTGCAGCCTGTTTTATTGGCAAGGTCTCTGTGACCTGTATCCTGTGCTGACCTCCTGTTTCAACCCGTGACTTAGAATGCCTTCACCGCCTGGTAATGCAGCCCAGTAGGTCTCAGCTCCTATTCCAGATGGAGTTGCTGTGGGTCACACACCTCTGGCAGCTGGGCTCCTTGGGATCTTCTGACATTCTGTCCCCAGCTTCTGGGCCCCTCCACCCTCACTGCCATCGCTGTCTTCTTGAACCTCCTCGCTCTGAATTTCTTCATCACCAAGAAGAGGAATCACTATCAGGTTCGGCTTTTGGGAAAGGGTCGGACCAGGCAGGAAGTAGGGAGGAAGACACAGGCCCTGCTGTGGGCGATGGGGAGGAGAGAGCTGAGTGGGAGCCGGCGGGTCTGGCTTTGTTCTTGTCTCTGTGAGTTGCCCATTGTGCACCCCTGCCCCGCTCCTTCCCCATTGCAATGGATGGCAGCTCCTCCCTCTAGTGTTCAGGCCCCAGGTCCTGGGTCAGGTCAATGCCTTTTTCTCCTGTACCCCATCAGTCAGCAGCCTTGCTTGGCATCACCTTGAAAATGCATCCAGCAGCAAGGCCGTGGCTCAGTCCCTACTTCTGCCCCCAGCCTCTCTCCACTCCCAGCCACAGGAGACCTGTGTGAGCCGAATCCATTGCACCCTCCTCTGCTCAGACCCACAGCGGCCCCATTTTCCTCAGTCTGAGCCAAAGGCCCCACAGAGGCCCACGAGGCCCGCCCTGAGCGGCCTCACTGCCTCCAGCCTCACCTTTCACGGTCTCCCTCCCTTCCCCATCCTCACACCTGCCTGACGTTCACACATCTCTCCAGGCCTCTGCTTTAGCTGTGCCCCCTGCCTGGACCACCCTCCCTCCAGAAGACCCTCATCCCCTCCAGCACTCCCTGCAGTCAGGGCCACTGCCCTCACCACCGTCCAGCAAGGACATGGCCCGCCCACCCCTCTCCTCCCAGCAGCTCCCTTCCTTGGCCTGTCCTGGGTTCATTTTTACTTTTCTCCAGCACTTCCCGCTTCCTAAAGGGCCCTGCGAGAAGTGCCTCGCTCTCCTTAGCCTGGAAGCTCCACAGCAGCACGGGCCACTCACTGTGGCAGACTCAGTATCTAGTTAGAGCTCAGCATGCAGAAGGTACTGGCTAAGTGTTTGAGAACTAAGGAAGAAAGGAGGGAGGGGAGAAGGGAAGGAGAGAGGAAGGGAAGAAGGAGGGAGGGGAGAAAGGAGGGAGGAGAGGAGTGAAAAGGAGGGAGAGAAGGAAACATAGGAAAGGGGAGGACAGATGGAGGGAAGGAAAGAGTTGAAAGAGGAAGAGAAGGAATGAGGGAGGACGGGAAAAGAGGGAGGAGGGAGGGAGGGAAAGAAAAAAGGGGGAAGAAAGGGCAGGAGAGCAGAAGAAAGTAATAGGGAAGAAAGGAAAGAAAGGCAGGAGGGAGGGAGGGAGGGAAGGGGGATGGAGGGAAGGAACTTATTTCCTCTCTAGGCCCGGATGTCCCAATGTCCATCTGACACTTGGACTGTTTCTCCAGCCTCCTGCGTGGCCTCCTCCAGGCACAGTGGCTCATGCCTGTAATCCCAGCACTTTGGGAGGTCGAGGCAGGTGGATCACTTGAGGTCAGGAGTTCAAAACCAGCCTGGCCAACATGGCAAAATGCTATTTCTATTAAAAACTACAAAGAGTAGCTGAGCATGGTGGCAGGCACCTATAATCCCAGCTACTCCAGAATCTCAGGCAGGAGAATCACTTGAACACAGGAGGCGGAGGTTACAGTGAGCTGAGATCATGCCACTGCACTCCAGCCTGGTAACAGAGCAAGACTCCATCTCAAAAAGTGCAAAAAATCTTCTCCAGGCACCTGCCTTCTGATGATGCCCCCCTCCCCCAGTGAAGCATGGGAGACCCCAAACTCCTGCCTGACCCTAAAGTGCCCAATGACCCTGCCCATGCACTCCCCTGGCTGCACTGAGTGTCCTCCAAGTCATGCTGTTCCCTGGGCCTGGGTTTTTGCTGCCCCCTGCCTCAAAGCCTCCCCTCCCTCTTCCCGGCTCCATCCCCCCATCCTCTGCCTGCCCAGCACCCACCTCCTGGTCATTCAGTGTGTAGCTCAGGCTGTAATTCCAGCACTTTAGGAGGCAGAGGGCAGAGGATCACTTGAGCCCAAGAGCTTGAGGCCAGCCTGGGCAACATAGTCAGACCCCCCCAACTCCACCAAAAATGTAAAAGGAAGAAAAAAAGATGTAGCTCAGGCATTCCCCACCTCCAGGTCACCTTCCTGATGGTGCCATACCCAGGTGGGCTCAGGGGCAGCCTCTGTTCTCCGGGAATCAGAAGCTGCCTCCCTGGGGAAATGCTCCCGGGTCAGCTCCTGCAGGAGTCCCGGCACAGGATGACGGTGGATGGATCAGGACTGAGGGTCAGAGATGCGGAGAGGCAGACAGCTCTGGGACGTACTTGGTGAGATCAGTGGGATTTGCTGCAGGGTGACTGTCAGGGTGCAGGGGAGAATTCTGGACCGGCCCTGTCTTCATCTCTCTCTTCCCTCCAATCCCAGGAAGAGCAAATGAAGTAGAAGGACTCGCAGGCCTGACTCACCAGCTGCATCCTGGGGAAATCAAGGACCATCAAGTTCCGTGGATGGGAGGGAGCCTTTCTGGACAGAGTCCCAGCCATCCAGGTCCAGGAGCTGAGCACCTTGTGGAGCTCCAGCCTCCTCTTCTCCGTGTCACTGATGTCCTTCCAAGTGTCCACATTTCTGGTGATGTCACTCTAGTCTCTATGCCCAGCAGGACTGGGGAAGGAGTGTGGGGGTCAAGGGGTGAGGTAGGTGGAGCCTCCCAGATCCTACCGCCCTGTCCATCAAAACCCACACATTCTGGATCCTGTTCTCTTGGGGTTCCTGCTGTCTTCTGTGTGAACGAATTAATCACATCATTCTGGTGCAGGTGGCAGCGGCTGATGAGGTCCACTGTTCTGAGAGTTCCAGGCTTCTACTGATGTGGGGAGGAGGGTTCTGGTGCAGGTGGGCTGCAGAGGTAGAATCCAGAGTCTGAGTAGCTTCCCTGCTGCTGCCCAGCAGATGTCCACAGCCACCCTGTCACTGACATGATCCTTGTCCTGCCATTCTGTCATTTATTTTGGATGGCTGTCAGAACAACCTGCCTAGAACACAGCTTTCAGAAGAATTTAACAATGTTGCTGCGTAGGCGAGGCACAGTGACTCATGCCTGCCATCCCAGTGCTTTGGGAGGCTGAGGTGGCTTGAACCCGGTGGTGGAGGTTGCAGTGAGCCGAGATTGTGCCGCTTCACTCCAGCCTGGGCGACAGAGCAAGACTTCATCTCATAAACAAAATGAAACAAAATGAAAGGACCATAAATGGCACCAACACCTAGAGCCCTCCTGTGCTGCTTGCCCCAGGAGTCCCCAGGCTCTGTCTATCACCTTCACAGAGAGGCCTTTGCTGACCACCTTCTCCACTGCCACAGCACCCCTGTTCATGCTAGTGCACTCTACACCTGCACCCGATTTCTCTTATTTTTGAAGACAGAATCTTGCTCTGTTCCCCAGGCTGGAGTGCAGTGGCACAATATTGGCTCACTGCAACTTCCACCTCCCGAGTTCAAGCAATCCTCCCACCTCAGCCTCCTGATTAGCTAGGATTACAGGCAGGTGCCACCATGCCTGGCTCATTTTTTTTTTTTTTTTTGTACTTTTAGTAGAGATGGCATTTCACCATGTTGGCCAGGCTGGTCTTGAACTCCTAACCTCAAGGGATCCATCCACCTCAGCCTCCCAAAGTGCTGGGATTACAGGTGTGAGCCACCACACCTGGCCACACCTGCTTTAGTATTCATTCTTCATAGCACTTTCCACCTGATGTGCTGTCTGTGTTAATGGTTTGTTTAAGGATCACCTGTCTCTTTCCCCCTCATTAGAATGATGAATCCACTAAGAGAGCAGCAACTTTGTCTTGCTCATTGCTGTTTCCCCAGAGCCTGGAACACCACCAGATATATGATAACCAGGCAGTAGTTATTAGTGGAAGGAATGAATGGCTGGGTGCTGTGGCTCATGACTGTAATTCCAGCACTTTGGGAGGCCGAGGTGGGTGGACTGCTTGAGGTCAGGAGTTCAAGACCTGCCTGAACAACATGGTGAAACCTCATCTCTACTAAAAATACAGAAGTTAGCTAGGAATGGTGGTGCATGCCTGTAATCCCAGCTACTCGGGGGCTGAGGCAGGAGAGTTGCCTGCACCCAGGAGGCGGAGGTTGCAGTGAGTCGAGATCACGCCATTTCACTCTAACCTGGCAGAAAGAAACTGTCTCAGAAATAAATAAAAATAATTTTAAAAAAAGAATGAAAGACAAGAAGGCCTAGATAGAAGGAATAAGTTACAGTAATCAATAGTGCACAATGGAAATTATGGTGAATGCGAATTTATTTGAATATTTCAAGATAGCTAGAAGAGAAGGATTTTCATGTTCCCCAAACAAAATATTTGAGGTGATGACTGTCTCAGTTACATGATTTGATCATTACATATTGTCTACAGCTGGGGTCCCCAACCCTTCTGGCCACAGATCAGTAGCAATCTGTAGCCTGTTTTTGTTTGTTTTTGTTTTGAGACACAGTCTCACTCTGTGCAGTGATGCCATCTCGGGTCAATGTAACCTCCGCCTCCCAGGTTCCAGCAATTCTCCTGCCTCAGCCTCCTGAGTAGCTGGGATTACAGGCATGTACCACCACAGCTGGCTAATTTTTGTATTTTTAGTAGAGACAGGGTTTCACCATGTTGGCCAGGCTGGTCCCGATCTCCTTCTTTCAGGTGATTCACCCTCCTCCTTCTCCCAAAGTGCTGGGATTACAAGTGTGAGCCATCGCCCCCGGCCTTATTATTTTTTGACACAGAGTTTCGCTCTCGTTGCTGAGGCCGGAATGCAATGGCATGATCTTGGCTCACTGAAACCTCCATCTCCTGGATTCAAGCGACTTTCCTGCCTCAGACTCCCAAGTAGCTGGGATTACAGGTATGAGCCACCACACCAGGCTAATTTTTGTATTTCTAGTAGAGACAGGGTGTCTCTATGTTGGTCAGGTTGGTCTCAAACTCCCGACCTCAGGTGATCCACCTGCCTCAGTCTCCCAAAGTGCTGGGATTACAGGTGTGCGCCACTGCTCCCGGCTCACCTGTTAGGAACTGGGCAGGTGAGCAGCAGGTGGTCGAGGGAGGCTTCATCTGTGTTCACAGCCACTCCTTACTGCTGGCATCACCACCTGAGCTCCACCTCCTGTCAGATTGGTGGTGGCGGTGTTACAGTCTCATAGGAGCTCAAACCCTACTGTAAACAGTGCATGCGAGGGAGCTGGACTGCGTGCTCCTTATGAGAATGTAATGCCTGTTGATCTGTCACTGTCTCCTATCACCCCCAGAAGGGGCCATCTAGTTTCAGGAAAACAAGCTCAGGGCTGCCACTGATTCTATGTTACGAGGAGTTGTGTAAGTATTTCATTACATATTACAATGTAATAATAACAGAAGTAGGCTGGGCGCAGTGGCTCATGCCTGTCATCCCAGCACTTTGGGAGGCTGAGGCAGGTGGATCACCTGAGGTCGGGAGTTCAAGACCAGTCTGGCCAACATGGTGAAACCCTGTCTCTACTAAAAGTACAAAAGCTAGCTGGGCATGGTGGCAGGAACCTGTAATCCCATCTACTTGGGAGGCTGAGGCAGGAGAATTGCTTGAACCCAGGAGACAGAGGGTGCAGTGAGCCAAGACTGTAGCATTTTGGGAGGCTGAAGTAGGTGGGTCACCTGAAGTCAGCAGTTCGAGACCAGCCTGGCCCAGTGGTGAAACCCTGTGTCTAATAAAAATACTAAAATTAGCTGGGTGTGCTGGTATGTGCCTGTAATTTGAGCTATTTGGGAGGCTGAGGCAAAAGAATTGCTTGAACCCAGGAGGTGGAGGTTGCAGTGAGCTGAGATCATATCCCTGCACTCCAGCCTTGGCGATAGAGCAAGAGTCTGTCTTGAAAAAAAAAAAAAAAAAAAGGGAAGCCAGTTACAATGGCTTATACCTGCAATCCCAGAACTTTGGGAGGCCAAGGCGTGAAGATCACTTGAGGCTAGGAGTTCCAGGTAAACTTGTACAACATAGCAAGACCCCATCTCTACAAAACATTTTTTAAAAATTAGCCAAGCACAGTGGCATGTGCCTGTAGTCTCAGCTACTCAGGAGGCAGAGGCAAGAGGATTACTGGAGCCCAGGAGGTGGAGGCTGCAGTGAGCCATGCTTGTGCCACTGCACTCCAGCCTGGGTGATAGTGAGAACCTGTCTCTCAAAAAAAGAATTCAGAGTAAAGGTACGAATTGTAAGTTCAAGCATGTCACATCCCAAATTTCCTACAGAAGTGTTGATGCACGCCCCAAGAAATTTGCATTCATTTCCCAGCGCTTCCTTAACAAAGTACCCTAAACTTTGTGGCTTCAACCACAGAGATTTATTCTCACAGTTCTGGAGGCCAGGAGTCTGAAATCAAGGGATTTTTGATTGTTTGTTTTTCCTGTGCAGGCTGTGAGAGAGGATCTGTCCCAGGTCTCGCTCCTGGATTCTCACAGCCTCCAGAGTTCCTTGGCTAGTAGGTGGTCTTCTGTCTCTGTCTTGACATTGTCTTCTCTTTGTAGGTGTCTTTGTCCACACGTCCCTTTTTATAAGGACACCAGGCACACAGGATTAGGATTCACCCTCATTACCTCAGCTTAGCTTGATCACATGTGAAGAGCCTATTTCCAAATAAGGTCCCATCCACAGACTGCACTGTAGGGCTTCAGCATCTTTTGGGAAGACACAGGACAACACGTAACACTATAGATTTGCAAATATTTTTAGTTTGAGTTTCTGGGTTTTATTTTGTTTTGTTTTTTGTTTTTTCGAGACAGAGTCTCACTCTATCACCAGGCTGGAGTGCAGTGGCACCATCCCGGCTCACTGCAACTTCTGTTTTCCTGTTTCAAGCAATTCTCCTGCCTCAGCCTCCCAAGTAGCTGGGACTACAGGCATGCACCACCACTTCGGGCTAATTTTTTGTACTTTCGGTAGAGACAGGGTTTCACCATTTGGCCAGGATGGTCTCGATCTCTTGACTTTGTGATCCGCCTGCTTTGGCTGGGTTTTATTTTTTCTTTTTCACATCAGATGGGTGATGTGAAGATATCATAACAAGTTTTGAGGAAGGCACATATCATACAATAGGATGAAAACCCAATCATCATGCTTAGGTTTTGGTTTTTTAATTTTAATTTTTATTTTTCTTAAGTGCAGGGCCTTGCTCTGTTAGTCAGGCTAGAGGGCAGTGGTGCAAACATGGCTCAATGCAGCCTTGACCTCCTGGGCTCCAGCAATCTTCCCACCTCAGCCTCCCAAAGTGCTAGGATTACGGGAATGAGCTACCACGCCCAGCTTTTCCCTATTTTTTGTTTGTACCTTGCTCTTTTTACTCAAAAATATACCTTTGTGGCTAGGCATGCTCGCTCATGCCTGTAATTCTTAGCACTTTAGGAGGCCGAGGCAGGTGGATCACTTGAAGTCAGGAGTTCAAGACCAGCCTGGCCAACATGGTGTAATGCCTTCCCTACTAAAAATACAAAAATGAGCTGGGCATGGTGGTGCATGCCTGTAATCCCAGTGACTCAGGAAGCTGAGGCAGAAGAATCACTTGAACCCTGGAGGCAGAGGTTGCAGTGAGCCAAGTTCATACTACTGTACTCTAGACTGAGTGGCAGAGTGAGACTCTGACTCAAAAAAAAGAAAAAAGAAATATACATACATATATATATATACACACACACACACGTAATACACATGTGCATACACACAAACACACACCTTGGCAATCTTTTTATATATCAGCATCCACTGATACAATTTAAATTCTATTGGAGATTTCATTTAGATTAATACAATCTAAATACTAGTCTATTAAGTTCTATAACTAAAAAAATAGGCAATGCATTTAAATGATTCAAAGTTCAAAAGCTATGAAACAGTCTAGAACTGAGTCTGCCATATGGCAGCCAGTGGCATATGTGTTTATTGAAATCCAAGTGAGGCCGATTATGGTGGCTTACACCTGTAATCCCAGCACTTTGGGAGGCCGAGTCAAGTGGCTCACCTGAGGTCAGGAGTTTGAGACCAGCCTGACCAACATGGTGAAACCCCTTCTCTACTAAAAACACAAAAAGTAGCCAGATGTGGTGGTAAGCCCCTGTGATCCCATCTACTTGGGAAGCTGAGGCAGGAGAACTGCTTGAACCTGGGGGACAGAGGTTGCAGTGAGCCAAGATCATGCAACTTCACTCCAGCCTGGGCAACAGAGCGAGACTATCCCAAAAAAGAAAAAAAAAATCTAAATGAATTAACATTAAAGAAAATGAAAGATTTGCTTCTTTGGCTGCATGGGCCATATTTTAGGTGCTCCACAGCTGCAGGTGGCCCTGAAATGTGGTCCTCATTGCAAAAAGCTCTATTGGTTGGTGCTAGTGCAGCCTTAAAGCCACTCTCCCACCCCTCCTGAAAGCCAACCAGTTAGGGTTGTTTTGGTGATTCCTTTCCGAGATGATCTATGCACACAATCAGCACATGGAGTTAATGTATCCTCTTAAAAAAAAAAATCAGCATCTCCTGTGTAGTGCGAATGGCCATGTAATAGTCCATGGAATGGAATGTGTTCAGCTAGTTTCATAATGAAGTGCTCTTGAGTTTTTCCCAGGTTTCCTCTCTTACAATTATTCTGTGGTGAACACCATTCTCTCTGCAGAGTAAATTCTTAATAGTGGAATTCCCTGGCCACAGGGTTTATATGTTTTTCTCATTTCTTTTCTCTTTTCTTCCTTTCTTTTTTCTTTTCTTTCCTTTCTCTCCCTCCCTCTATTCCCTCTCTTTTCCTCTTCCTACCTCTTTCCCTCCCTTTCCCCCATGTGTTTTCCTCCTCTCTTTCCCCCTTTTCTCTCTCCCTCACTTTTCTCTTTCTTTTACATTCTATGCAATGGCATGATCCTAGATCACTGCAGCCTCCAACCCCTGGGTCCAAGTGGTCCTCTTGCCTCAGCCTCCTAAGTAGCTGGGACTAAGGCCTGTGCCACCATGCCCTTCTAGATCTTTTTTCTTTTCTTTTCTTTCTTTCTTTCTTTCTTTTTTTTTTTTTTTTTTGCGGAGATGGGTCTTCCTATGTTGTCCAGGCTCATTTCCATCTTAGTAGGTGCTTTTCGAGGGTACTTACCCAAGGGTAGCTGGATGGAACTTAGTGAGACACTTGAAGCCCTCGTCATTGTGTTGAAGTTTTGTGTCTGTCTCCTCCATCCTGGGGAGAAGATTTAAAACCTCTATCCCCTTTTCAAGCAGATTGGTGACTTCAAAAAGTAAACAAATGTTGGGAGGCCGAGGTGGGAGAATCACATGAAGTCAGGAATTTGGGACCAGGCTGGCCAAGAAGGTGAAACCCTGTCTCTACTAAAAATACAAAACTTATCCAGGCGTGGTGGTACACACCTATAGGCCCAGCTTCTAAGGAGGCTGAGGCAGGCAAATTGCTTGAATCTGAAAGGTAGAGGCTGCAGTGAGTTGAGATTGTGCCATTGCACTCCAGTCAGCATACAAATAGCAGCTTTAGACTTGATCCCACCAGGCATGACCACTGGGCACGTTCAGCAGTTGATCTCCCAATTCTGCCTCAGTTTCCAGTGTCTTCTCAGAGAGGCCTGGAGTGGAGCATCTGAAGCTGGGGCTGCATGCCTTGCTGCATAAATATTCTCTCCACTTCCTCCTGTGCTGTCAGCCTGGGTGGGGAGAAGACCCATGTCAGGGGAGAGCCTTCTTCCTCCTAAAGCCCCACCTGTCTGATGGCTGAGACTTCTGCCTCATTTCCAGAACTCCCAGGGGCCCTTGAATGTCTCGTTATTTGCTAAATGTGAAAGTACAGATTGCCTGTACCTCCCCTCAGACCTTCCTCCCGCACCCTATAGAGCTTTCTGAAGCCTGGAAATGTTTATTTGCCTTTGGAAAAATTCTAGTTCCATCCGCCCCAGACTCATCGCAATTACGGTAACAGCTGGTGCTCTGTAACTTTCTGGAGCCTGTTCCAGCAGACAGGAGGTCCCTTCTTCAAGTCCTCTTTGTAATCCCATACAAGATGAGGAAACTGAGGCAGGTGAGCTCATGAATACAAAGTGCCAGAGCTTGGGTTCAATTTGTCTCAAAGCTTATGGGATTTAAGGTTGGTGTGGGAAGTATTCTGTTTGGTGCCCCCTCCCCCAATGTGTGGGGGTTGGGTCCTGGGTTGCCTGGAGGGCCCCAGTTTACGTCTGCTGACCTGACACATTTGTAACTAGTGTTCTCTTTAACTGCAAAGTGTTGTGGTTTGGGAGATAAATTCTATGATCAGCCTGTTCACATGCACCTTGAGGAAGCTCTGACACCACCATGCAGCCTCTGATACACACTGGAGAAAGCTGGTGCTAGGATGTGCCTGTCAGCAGGAAGAGCTGTGAGCATCTACATCCACATGTAGACATATCTGTACACATACATTCATATACACACATCCATATATATACATCTTTACACACATCTGCCCACACATGTCCATATACCCTCACATTTATACACATGTCTACATATAGACACATCCATGTACACATACATTGCTGTACACACACATCCATATCCACACATTTGTACACACATATCCATGTATGTCTGTATGCCTACACATCTACACACATCCATGTACAGATACATCTGTACACAGATGCACACACATTCGTACACACACATCTGCACACGTCGGTGGAGATCAGGGAAACACAGCACTAAGTAGTGACGGTCTGGTAATAGTGAGTATTGTTTTGACATCTTTTGGGTGAACTGACCAGCTAGTGGCTATCAGAGGGATGTGTGGGGTGTGTCTGCAGGTTGATGGGGCCATCAAAGATGGTATTTGTAGTTGTTGCTCATGGCTTTTCTAGAGGATCTCCCATGTGGGGCCTTGGAGTGTAGTGAGCTGTCCCTGTGGCCCACCTGCCAGTGTCTGCACCAGTGACCAACAAAGTTCTGGCTTCACTGGCCTTCTCAAGGACTTTGGATTATACTGTAAGGAATGCTAGCGTGCCATCATTCGACGTGCCTGGTCACCACATGAGATCAGTTACCAATGGTGGGATGAGAGCCGGGAGAGCCAGGAATATGTTGCAGTGAGACAGATGCAATGGCCAGGGCTGGGCTGGTGTGCAGCGGAGGTGACAGATGGGGTTGATTCTAGTCACATTCCATAGTGACAGTCGACTGAGTTCCTGATGAATCCAACGAGGGAGTTGTCAAGGAGAGAAGAGAAGTCCTTTGTATTTATGTCTGTTTGTAACACAGATTTCTAATTTTGAGAAATCTGGAGTTTAAAAAATTGAGGAAGGGCTGCGCACAGTGGCTCACACCTGTAATCCACCTGTAATAAATGGGCGGATCACTTGGGCTCAGGAATTTGAGACCAGCCTGGCCGACATGGCAAAACACCATCTCTACTAAAAATATAAAAATTTGCTGGACACTGTGGTGTGTGCCTGTCATCCCAGCTACTTGGGAGGCTGAGGCAGGAGAATCACTTGAACCCAGGAGGTGAAGGTTGCAGTGAACCAGGATCCCGCCACTGCACTCCAGCCTAGGTGACAGAATGAGACTCTATCTCAAGAAAAACAAAAATTGGGGAAGGATCGGCATAGAAAGCCATTAGCTGGGCTGTCTCCTGCCCTCTCTCCAGTTCCAGCTTGTGTGGTCATGGCTGGGCTTGCTGGCCAAACCTGTCATTCCAGGTGACACCAAGGCCTTTTCAGGGCTAGAGTGACCTGTAGCCACCCATGGTCAGCAAGGCCAAGCGGTTCCAGGCACAGCTGGAGATGAAACTGGTGATGGGGGCAGCCCTGTCACCTTTACAGGCAACCTTACATGGCAGGTGGGCAGCAAGCTGGCCTCTCCGCATTGCTGAGCCATCTGCTGAGTGACCAGGCCCACGTGACAGGTAGGAGATGAGACCCCTTGTGCCCCATATCCTCTGTGGCCAGGCTAGGGTATGGGCCAAATGCCTCCTGATGGTCCTCATCAACCCAGCCTCTCAATATCAATGTCCCATTTAAGGACAGATGCAGGCTCAGTGTGAGCCCCCAGAACCTCCCCCAACTTCCGACTGCCCCCACAAACCTTAAAACAGCATCTTTTGGGCTTTTATTCTCACTCACGATAAGAAACACATGTAACATTTTGACCTAAAATACTGGGCATTTAAAACAAACACACAGGCTGAGCAGGTGCTGGCCCTCTGCTAGAGCCAGTGTGGTGGCACCTGGGTGTGCCACTAATGGGTTCTGAAAGATTCCAAGGTAAGGACAGGAGCTGGGGCTGGGGGCACTTGGAGTGGTGGCTGTTGACCACCTCATGTGGGTGTTTGGGAGTCATAACAGTGGGCTCAGTTCCACCTGTGTGTTCTGGATGACCTCCAGTGTTGCAGAATCAGAAGCTTCAGAAGGTGAAATTTACCCGAAAACCCATGATAGGTGGTTAATTCTTTTGTCATCTGTCCTATTTGATTTTGTTTCCTTCTACTTTATTTTTTTGTTTTTGAGACAGTCTCACACTGTTGCTGGGACTGGATGCAATGGTGCAATGTTGGCTCACTGCAGCCTCTGCCTCCTGGGTTCAAGTGATTTTCCTGCCTTAGACTCCTGAGTAGCTGGGATTATAGGTGCCCACCACCACATCCAGTTAATTTTCTTTCTTTCTTTTTTTTTTTTTTTTTTTTTTTGTATTTTTAGTAGAGACAGGGTTTCACGATGTTGGCCAGGCTGGTCTCGAACTCCTGACCTCAGGAAATCTTCCTGCCTTGGCCTCCCAAAGTGCTGGGATTACAGGCATGAGCCACTGCACCCGGCCTCATTCTACTTTATTTTTGGGCCAAGCACAGTGTCCCATGCCTATAATTCCAGCACTTTGGGAAGCCAAGGCAGGAGGATTGCTTGAGTTCAGGAGTTCAAGATCAGCCTGGGCAACATAGTGAGATCCCCGTTTCTACAAAAAAAAAAATATACACACACACACACAAATTAGCCAATGTGGTGGCACATGTCTGTAGTACCAGCTACTTGGGAGGCTAAGGTGGGAGGATCTGTTGAGCCTGGGAGGTCAAGGCTGCAGTGAGCCGTGATCAGGCCTGTCTGTGGCCTGTTGTGCAGGGCACAGGTGTTGGCTCTTCAAGGCACCCCCAAACCCCAGGCCTCTAGGGTATTCCTGAGTCCCTTCTTTGCCTGAGGCTGGGGGTGTTCATCCCTGGGGGCTGACCCTTTCACCTGCCTGCTCTCTGTCCCTGCAGCACTGCTGGAAAGGAAGGAAGAGGATGGACAGTGGGTGGCCGCCCTGGGTGCTGAGCTCTTCGTGCCAGGGCTGGTGGGGCTGCATGCCCTTGGCCTCCCGCAGCAGCGGGACTGGCTCTGGAACAACTCCCTGAGGATCCAGTACAGCCTCCTGGGTAAGGCACCGTGTGCCTGGCTGCTGGGCAGGTGGAGGTGGCAAGGCCTGTCCTGTTTCCTGTGGCTATGGCTCTGTGAGCTGAGATATGCTGTCACCACAGGATTTTCCATTAGTCATTCTGTGGGCTCTGAGTAGGACTTAGTACCTGCTCATTAAAAAAAAAATGTGTGTCTGTTGAGGGGACGTTCATCCATCTCTTAACACCTCCCCATGGACAGGTTCTAATGGAGTGGCAGGTGAAGCAGAGCACAGGGCCAGGGGGACATGGCTGAGGCCAGGCTGGGCTGGGCCCTCTTCCTCGTGGAGCCCTGGTGGATGGCTGCCTGGCAGAGGAGGGCAGGGGTCTCTTGATTGATCCTCACAGCTCAGGCAAAGCAGCCAGTGCATGAGTGCAGCACCAGCCAGAGGCTGCAGACAGAGAGCGGCTCAGATGGCGCCTACAGGCTGGAGCTGGACCATGAGCTCCACTGCACACAGATCCCGGCCTTCGGCCACAAGGTGGGTGCCAGGCCAGTTGGGACATCCAGAGAGAGCACCAGAGTCAGGCAAATGGTGATCTGAGTACCCTGAGCTCATCCCCAAAGAGATGGACTTGCTTCCAATAGCATAGCCATATGGGAATGGATCCAGGGCTGGCACTTCAGCCTCAGTCTTATGTCTATTCATCTAGGGTTGCTTGAGCCCAGGAGGCAGACGTTGCAATGAGCCAACATGGTGCCACTGTACTCCAGCCTGGGCAACAGAGTGAGATCTTGTCTCTAAAACAAATAGTAAATTTAAAAAAAAAACAAGGCCTGGTGCAGTGGCTCACACTTGTAATCCCAGCACTTTGGGAGGCTGAGGCAGGTGGATCACAAGGTCAGGAGTTCGAGACCAGCCTGGTCAACATGGTGAAACCCCATCTCTACTAAAAATACAAAAATTAGCCAGGTGTAGTGGTGGGTGTCTGTAATCCCAGCTTTTCTGGAGGCTGAGGAAAGAGAATCCCTTGAACTGGAGGCGAGCTATGGGAAGCACTGGGACCAGAGCAGCAACAAGAGACACCTCTGTGTCAGCCAGACCTCAAAGAATGACTCAGAGCCCCCCTGAGCAACCACTTCATGGAAGTGAGCCGGGCCACTGCAGCAGAACTGTGCCCTGTGAGTCTGGCATGGATGGTGGGAGCTAGGGAACCCCTCATGGCCCTCTGGCCCTGGCTGCAAGGATGCAGGCAGCTGAAACTCAGCCTTGGTGACTTTCCCTTTTGCATCTCCAACCTCACGTCCCCAGGGGTGAGAAATGCTTGTCACAGTGCCAAGGACTGGAAGGAGGGCTTGGGAAACACAGATTTCCAACTGTAAAAATGCATTTTGGAAACAGTTCCCGGAGGGTGGGTTCTTTGCTGAGTTAGGAATGATGGTATGCTCAGCAGCTGAACAGGTGGTGGTTCTTCTACAGCACACATTTCCCCTGGTACATTTTTTTTCCCCCTTTTAACATCCAGTCCTGCAAATGGTGGTGTGGTTTTTTTGTTGTTGTTGTTCTTTGAGTTGGAGTCTCACTCTGTCACCAGGCTGGAGTGCAGTGGCACTATCTTGGCTCACTGCAACTTCTGCCTCCTGTGTTCAAGCAATTCTGCCTCAGCCTCACAAGTAGCTGGGACTACAGGCATGCACCACAACACCTGGCTAATTTTTGTATTTTTAGTAGAGATGGGGTTTCACCATGTTGGTCAGGATGGTCTTGATCTCTTGACCTCATGATCCACCCGCCTCAGCCTCCCAAAGTGCTGGGATTCTAAGTGTGAGCCACCGCACCTGGCCCAGTCTTCATTTTTTCATGGTCTGCTGTCTCATTCTTACAAGGTCCCCAAGCTAATATCCCTTATGCCTGCTGCCTAGGTTTCTTCAGTCTTCTGCCTGCTTTCTTTTGAGTGTACAGCCTTGTTTCTGTGAAGCTCATTGCCACAGGGTCTTTTTCTGGTTCCATGATGAGCTCTCTGCAGCTGTGTGGTCGTTAAATGCTCACAGCAGCTGCCCCTACTGCCCTTCTGGCAGGACTAGGAACTTGTGACCTCTCCACCATCTGGGGCTAAGACCCTGCCCAGCGCTAGGGTGGGCATCCTCTGACTGGCTTTGAATGTCACCTCCACATCATCTCTGTTGTGCCAGAGTCCCATGGCCACCCAAAGAGCAGTGAATTTGAAAGAGTGCCCCAGGACTCAGCACACCATGCTGTTCACGGCTGTGATTGACTACAGTGAGAGGAGGTAGGAGTGTCGGCGCAGGGAAGGGGGCCAGGGTGGAGTCCAGGGGGAACCAGGGCCAGCACCCAGTGTCCTCTCCCAGTCCCAGCACCTTCACACGGGATGCACTTGGCTGTCCCAGCACTATGTCACCCAGGGTGTTTAGTGGGGGCCTCCACATTGGCAGATGCTGCTTGGCGTGGACCACACTATCAGACTCCTATGAGACAAGCAGGGGTTCAGCATAAACCACATTTGTACAAACAGTTCAGGTGCAGAGAGCCTCGTATCACTTCTAGGATTGATGGGAACCCTCCCCCAATCCAAGTTCCCATACAACCTTGAGCAGGCCTTGCAGAGGCAGCTCAGGTCTGCTGTGACAAC
Organism: Cheracebus regulus; assembly: GCA_963574635.1. Classification (NCBI taxonomy): domain Eukaryota; kingdom Metazoa; phylum Chordata; class Mammalia; order Primates; family Pitheciidae; genus Cheracebus; species Cheracebus regulus. Next base: position 18,685 of record CAUYQU010068996.1, read on the forward strand.
TCGCCTGTGATCTCCAGTGCCTGCTGCTCTATTCCTTTTCCCCCACTCCCCCCACCACCTTAACCCCAGTAACAGGCCCTATCTCCTCGAGGCCTGGGCTGGGCCTCTGAGCTGCCCAGAGGCCTCATGGTGGGTGGTGGCTGCCGTTGCAAGGCCCCTGGTCACACTGAAGGATGCCTACCTGGAAGTGATGCTGTGGTCCCTGGAGGAGGTGTGGTGGAAACGGGCAGAGGAGGCCATGTGGCAGCTGCAGGCCTGGGTGCTCAGGATGCCAGGCAACGGGTGTCCCAGGCCCATCAGGATGGCCCTGGGGGCTGTGAAAGGTGCCCTGGAACTGGTGAGTGAGAGCAAGGGGGGGGGGCGTGGCTGGCACTTGAGAATGACTCAGACAGCTCTCACTGTCCCCTCCCTCTCAAGGTGGCCCACCAGATACTGTCCTGGGCTGAGGCCACATTTTCATGGGCACTGAAGAGGCTCTGCAAACCCCTGCTGGACCTGTAAGGCCTCACAGCCAGGTAACACAGGGCTGGGAGTGGCGCATCTGGTGTTCCTGCCACATATCAGGTGCAATGCTGAATGCTTCTATACGCTCTGACTCACTGACTCCTCTGACTACCCTGCACAGAGGGCTCTTCACTCGCCATTTTACAGAAGAGGAAGCTGGCATTTCTTCCGCACTCCATAGAGACCTCATGAGCATGGTCCTAGTGCAGGCAAGATTTTAGGAGCTGCTGCAGAGGAGCACAGTGGGCAAGGTTGACCCCTGCCTTCAGGAAGCTCAATTTTACTCAGAGACAGACACGAAGCACTAGAAATCATCTACAGCAGGGTGTGCACAGCTCCCTGCAGAGAGCCTGAGAGTCACCTCTTAAGCAGGCCATTCTGCTCTTTCACATTTCCTTGCTTTTGTTTTGTAATCACCTTTTTTTGAGATGGAGTCTCACTCTGTTGCCCAGGCTGGAGTGC